>CM060708.1:112589462-112814462 GCA_030686995.1 Artemisia argyi
CTCAAGTATGCTTCAACAATCACTTAAGGTATGGATAAACAAGTGTTTAATACATCTCATGATCAAAGGGGTATTTAATTAACTAATACAAAGTTTATTTAATTATATAAACATATTATATATTTTTGAAAAACACTTTTGGTAATAAAGAAAAATGTTTTAATCATACTAAATATATGATTTCAAACTTTTAACCAAAATTAGTTAGTTTTTCACCATATAAACTTTCCCCACTAAAAGACAGAAAATCTGGCCGTTTCAGTAGGGCGGCCCCCTTAATTATAAAGGGCGGCCCCCTTAATTTTAAGGGGACCGGCACACAATTAAGGGGACCGACCACGCTCCCCTGTCAGATTTGGTCAGAAATTTTTCCTATAAATACCACCTCAAACCTGGAATTTTTCTTACCTTTTGCACAAAAATTTTCAGATCCAACTCTCTCTAAACATCCTTCTAAAACCCTTTGATCATAAGATTATCAATCTTTGTTTCAAGTGATCCAATTTCTCATCACTCAAAGTGCAAGAGAAGAATCCTCCCTATCATAAAGCCAAAGATGTATTAGGATCTAGTTAGTGCTTATGTGAAGTTGTGAGTTATGTATATGTAATAAGTAGATCAAGATGACCTTACTTAGTAGTGATTTAATGAGTGAGTAAGAAGTAGTGGAAGGAAGTAGTAGTGTGGAGAAGACATGTAGTTGTGAAGATGTAGGTGTGTGATTAAGTAGTGGAGTTTAGAAGAAGTTGTGATGAAGTTGTGAAGTCGTGAAGACGTGAAGAAGTTGTGAAGCCGTGAAGAAGTTTAGAAGAAGTTGTGATGAAGTCGTGAAGTCGTGAAGTTGTGTAGTGATCGAAGTTGTGTTGTGAGATTGGTTCTAGCTACTATTAGAACTCGACATTTAGCTTAGTGTCGTTAAATGGTGTAAGAAAAAGTTGTGTACGGTTTTCTCCGCCAAAAGGGAGCTTGTTGAGTAGTGAAGAAAACTCTCGAGTAGGTGACTCGGGGAGTGGAGTAGGAACAATGAAGGTGTCCTTGTAGCTGAACCACTATAAATCATCGTGTCCGGTTTGCATTTCCTTTCTCTTATCTCTTATCATTTGTTCTTGCATTTATCGCTTTACTTTTATGCTTGCCTACATGTCTTAGTTGTTGCTTATATAGTTGTGATGATTGATTGTGTTGAACATAGTAGTTAATATTGTGATTGTGTGTATAATTGCATTATATGGTCAAATAGATTATTATTCACACTTCTCATATTAAGTTTAACTTGATAGATAATTATATACAAAACGTTTTAAGATTTTAAAAGGAAAACGTATTCACATAAAGATCGACCAAAGCTTCATTCATAAAACTAAGCCTTTCCAAAAGCTTACATATATAATTGATCATATTGATTATATGTTGTTTTCATACTAAACTCTAATTGAAGTTTTCCAAACAAACAATTGAATAAATTTGAATCAACATTTTGAAACAAAGTTTTTATAAAACGAAAAAGAGGGGAAAACTATTCAACCCCCCTTCTAGTTTTCCACAATTGGTATCAGAGCCACGTCGCTCAAATTTTCAAAACAAATGGTTTTAAAAACTGAGTACGATCCATGTATCAAATTACCCATTAAGGAGGATTAAATATGAAAAGTGTTTTGTTGATTGACTTGCATTAGTTTGGATGATATATACACTAATTATACTAGCTCGAAATAATATTATGCTTAAAATAAGTGTTATATGTTCGATATCAAAATCAGAAAGTTACACACCTTTCCGAAAAGTCAGAAAACAATTTTTTACAAAAAATGAAATTTTGAGTACCAGATGGGCGACCCCCTTAAATACTGGGCGGTCCCCTTAATTATTTAAGGGGTCCGCCTGTCTGTTCAACAGTTTTTCGAAAACTTTGAAAAATCATATAAAATTAACCGTAACTCGGTAGAAGTCGTGCCACCCGGCGTTTTAAAGGTAATTGAGTATACTTTCATTTAAAAATACTTATAAGTAATCATTACAAACTTAAATAAGTAAGAAAGTCAAAATACTATACGGTGGTCAAAAATTTGTGTTTCGTTTTAACGTAAAACTTTTGTTTTACCTTTTCCTTCAAGTCGGGTATTCCTAGTTGATATACTTTTGAAAAATTAAGTATTTATGTTTTCAAAATATTGATCTTAATTAAATTATAGAATGGGAGGAAACTAATTTATTTTCAAGTAAATTCGAGCTAAGTAAACGTTGGTGTATATAATACACAAAATGACGACAAGTGTTTTATGTGTTATGTGAACTTCTTTGTGATTTTATTTTCTTAATTGAATATATTAAATGATTGTTGCTATTTGAAGTTTAGCTATGCATATATCTATGCATATGTGCCCTATTAGTGTATAGCTAGTTTGTCGATTTATACTTAACTAGATCTTATGCTAGATTTCTTGTGTTAGGATTGTTATAATATGCTTGCATTGCATATAGGTATAGACGGCTTAATGTTACTCAAACATCTTGTAAATGAGTTCAATCTAGTCACCTAAACATTTCAAACAATTTAATCTACTTTTCACAACACACTTAAATATTTTCTACAAATTAGCTTATTTTACCTTAAGATGTTTAATAAGAGAAATTGAATCATTGTAAAACATTAATAGTTATATAAAAGAAAAAGTATTTTCAAAATCTAAGTGTGTTCATAATAAGTAAAAATGAAGAATCTTTCACAAAAACAAAGCATATAACAATCATGAAATAATAAGTCAACTTTCAATCACTCACTAATAAATAATCTTAGGATTAATGGAACACACTATCAAAATGTTTATTTATTTCAAATGAATGTCCGTGAGGGTCAAGAAAGATCTTGATATTATATCAATTCATTATTCAAATTATGGTTGATATATTCATCAAATCTAATTGACGTGTTTTTTAGTGTGGACAAGAAATTGGATTGCTATTTGTTTAGCTTCAATATTATATCAAATTACAATAAAAGATATAGTCTTGAATCTACATACTCAATCACACTAGATTGATATGAAAATAGTTACATCCTTTGTAGATGAAAAGAGTGTGCATTGGATCATAACTCACACTTGTGTTGATAATGTCATATTGAATCTACTTGTCCAATAATTCTGTTCCAAATATTAGAATAATATTTTAAACACATTTATAAAATATACAATAAAGTAGGATTGACGAATTGGATGTTTCGTCTGAAATATTCAAGCAATTTACATTGCAATGCAATGGATAAATGTGTCATATCCGAAAAACCAAACATGAGAAAACTAACAACATATGTAAACTTTGCTCACACTACTTAAAATCGTCACTTCAAGATAAAATACATATTTAAGAATAATACACACTATATATTCTATGTATTTCATTTTCTTTGTAGCATGAATGATTGTGTTACAAGATAATGCACTACACTTACCTTTTTGAAATAATATAAGTTATTAGAAGTGAAAAATAACTTGTCACAATCCATAAACAAATAATTTTTTTTTTCAAATACTTGTTAAAGTATGATATATAACATTGGCAAAAATCATAGAAAATAATATTTGTTTAAAAATATATTAATGTCTAGTTTTGATATCATTTGAGAATCACAAACTCATTTAAGATAAATAATCTTAATGAGATTCATTTCACAAGAGATGCTAAGGTGCACTCTTAAGTTTAGCACAGTTATTAAATCAAGTAATATGTCATCAAAACCAAACAACCGGTAAATCATGAAGAAAAGATTAAAACTTTTTGTTTACTCTTATCTAAACATTCAACACGTCTCTATTAGGATCGTGAATAAAATATATCATCTAGATTTACCTTCATTAAAACATGATGTTTGAGTTACATTAAGCCAAGTATTAGTAAATCAAGCAAACTTCATGTTTGGTAATCTTCGATAGGTAAATTTAGGAACTCAATTTCTTCTAAAAAGAGAATGACTACTGGAGAATCTATTGACTAGAAATTCAATTTAACCTAAAGGTTGAATTGCTTCTATGTGAGAAGTTGGGTGTGTGTAACCCGTAAAAATGGTCGTGTTTAGCCTGAATTGAGCACCACTAGTAATAGTCTCATACTCATTCTCCAACTTGATTAAATTGCTCTTCCTAAATATATCTAACGCTAGTTTACTTTTATGAACTTTGCTTCTCATTAGATGCATTCATTCCTAGATTTATGGCATATTGCATATATGTTATTTCTAGATGATTATTTGCTCCTATGTGATTTGATTGTATGCCTTTACATGGTTTACACTATATGTATCATTCATCTAGGTATATTTTTCTTACCTTTATATCCTACACCCTCATTTCATGAGAACCTTAGTGTCATTTTTCGATAGGTCATATTAGTTTCATAATATATCCGGATGAGCATGAATTTAATGGGAAGGGAAATCACACTCACTCACATATATCCTTCTACCTCACACCCAAAACCGAGTCATCCTTTGTACTACCAATCTCGAGTCATCCACCATTTCCATGTCCTCAAAGAAACCAAGAATCAATATCATTCCTCCTAAATCACTCCTCATAAACACCTCCTAAACCAACACGTTTTGTCTAGCCAATCCAACACCTACTATCCTTCCATAAACACATAATCATCACACTATAAATACCTCTCCCAACAAACCTAACATCATTGTTATCACCCCACATACAACATCCAAACTACCATCCACACATGAAGAATCACTTTCATCCATACCTTCATCATGCTTTCATGATCACCCAAATGAAACCACTCTTTTAGCTCAACAAGACAACCTTACTATCACCCTCACTAATAAACTTCCACATTCATCTCACTCAATTTTACCAAATGACCCTTTTGAGGATCATACTCAATATCAAAACAACAACCATCAATCTCATCCAAACATGAATCATAAGTTTCATGACCAAACCTCAATCCCTAATCACAATCCAACTCCACCACCATCACCTTCCTCCGAACATGAAAAGTTCGTTGAAGAGCTCAAAGAAGCTCATGAGCTTAATGCTCTTCTTGCATTGCATCTTATTCAACGCAATTTGGATCAATAACCTACCTCCACCAAGAACCACCATCTCCAACAAAAACTTGTCATCATACCATCAAAACAACTCTTCATTGACCTTACTAATGAAGACGACACCACTCCATCCATCAAAGAATATATCAACTCACAATTGTCTCCACCACCAAAAGTTATCACCATTAACACCTCTTGATGCATACTTCTCATAATCTCCTATCAATCCACCAACCTATAACCCCGTCCCATGGAGCTTACTTGAAGCTCATGGAGACACTTGCCTTTGTTGCATCCACAACCGAACAATTGTGTTCGGACTAAGAGATGAGATACAATACATGTTTTCTCACATTGAAAACTTGTTGCATCCTCTACCAACAACAACAAACACAACACCTCCACCACCATCAACAAAACACCTAAAAATCCCATGATTCCCTATCATCCACCCTTGTCGAACGATATATAAATCTAAACCACAATTGTCAACCCTTTGTCATCACCTTCCCTTTACATTCACAATCATCCCTCCTCATTCTCCTACATTTTCCTAGGTTCTAATCTTTGCATTAGGTTCTAATTTTTTTGGATTTAGGTTGTTGTTTTTAAAATAATAATTGCATGTGTCATACTTTTAGTGCATATACCTAATATGTCCATATATTGTTCCCCTATTAGTTTCATGCATATATCTATTATCATCATTATATATATGTTTGTTTTGAAGGATTACTTCACCGCTCGATTCTTTGGTAGCCAAAACAAGTTTTGAGCATACACCAAGGGGGAGCATTGAGGTTGCTAGGATCAAGGCTTCACTTACGATGATGCAAGCTCGCCTTTTAGATTATATCTCAAGAGTTCAAGCGTAGTAGAAGTCTCGTCTTAGAGTCCACCTTTTTGCTTTGACAAAAGGGGAGAAGAAGTGTAAACAAGTAACTTATACATTTTACTATAAGTTACAGTTTACATAGTTTGTCATCATCAAAAAGGGGGAGATTGTTGGCATGAATATTACGATATTTAATCTAAACATCCTCTTCATGTTTTGATGATGACAAAGATGTAAGTTACAACATATAACGTAAAGTGCTTAAGTTACTTGTGATCACAATTCTTCTATGCATTCTTACGTCAACAAGCCTCGACATCTCAACGTCTCAAGTATGCTTCAACAATCACTTAAGGTATGGATAAACAAGTGTTTAATACATCTCATGATCAAAGGGATATTTAATTAACTAATACAAAGTTTATTTAACTATATAAACATATTATATATTTTTGAAAAACACTTTTGGTAATAAAGAAAAATATTTTAATCATACTAAATATATGATTTCAAACTTTTAACCAAAATTAGTTAGTTTTTCACCAAATAAACTTTCCCCACTAAAAGAAAGAAAATCTGGCCGTTTCAGTAGGGCGGCCCCCTTAATTTTAAGGGGACCGGCACACAATTAAGGGGACCGACCACGCTCCCCTGTCAGATTTGGTCAGAAATTTTTCCCTATAAATACCACCTCAAACCTGGAATTTTTCTTACCTTTTGCACAAAAATTTTCAGATCCAACTCTCTCTAAACATCCTTCTAAAACCCTTTGATCATAAGATTATCAATCTTTGTTTCAAGTGATCCAATTTCTCATCACTCAAAGTACAAGAGAAGAATCCTCCCTATCATAAAGCCAAAGATGTATTAGGATCTAGTTAGTGCTTATGTGAAGTTGTGAGTTATGTATATGTAATAAGTAGATCAAGATGATCTTACTTAGTAGTGATTTAATGAGTGAGTAAGAAGTAGTGGAAGGAAGTAGTAGTGTGGAGAAGACATGTAGTTGTGAAGATGTAGGTGTGTGATTAAGTAGTGGAGTTTAGAAGAAGTTGTGATGAAGTTGTGAAGTCGTGAAGACGTGAAGAAGTTGTGAAGCCGTGAAGAAGTTTAGAAGAAGTTGTGATGAAGTCGTGAAGTCGTGAAGTTGTGTAGAAGTTGTGTAGTGATCGAAGTTGTGTTGTGAGATTGGTTCTAGCTACTATTAGAACTCGACATTTAGCTTAGTGTCGTTAAATGGTGTAAGCAAAAGTTGTGTACGGTTTTCTCCGCCAAAAGGGAGCTTGTTGAGTAGTGAAGAAAACTCTCGAGTAGGTGACTCGGGGAGTGGAGTAGGAACAAGGAAGGTGTCCTTGTAGCCGAACCACTATAAATCATCGCGTCCGGTTTGCATTTCCTTTCTCTTATCTCTTATCATTTGTTCTTGCATTTATCGCTTTACTTCTATGCTTGCCTACATGTCTTAGTTGTTGCTTATATAGTTGTGATGATTGATTGTGTTGAACATAGTAGTTAATATTGTGATTGTGTGTATAATTGCATGATATCGTCAAATAGATTATTATTCACACTTCTCATATTAAGTTTAACTTGATAGATAATTTGATACAAAACGTTTTAAGATTTTAAAAGGAAAACGTATTCACATAAAGATCGACCAAAGCTTCATTCATAAAACTAAGCCTTTCCAAAAGCTTACATATATAATTGATCATATTGATTATATGTTGTTTTCATACTAAACTCTAATTGAAGTTTTCCAAACAAACAATTAAATAAATTTGAATCAACATTTTGAAACAAAGTTTTTATAAAACGAAAAAGAGGGGAAAACTATTCAACCCCCCTTCTAGTTTTCCACACTCACTTGTTTCCTAGAGGATGGACATAAATGCATCTCTCATTGAAGTTGCATAGTGAAGATGAACATAATATCGACATTTATCGCATTTGTAAATCCACAAATGTTCATCGAAGACATCATCACACATTCTGCAGCGGGGAAAGATTCTAGCTCGTTTCTCATGAAAGGGAAAAGAATAAGCAAGGGTAAGTGGATGAGAATGAGTGAATCTCTCAGTACGACGTTGGATTAGTAACTTGGCTGGCAGCAAAGCACAGTCCACATGGATCCTATACCTAGGACAAATGATACACTGAAAGAAGTTCCCATCATGTTTTTCATCACAAGCATCACATACGGATAATATGCGGCTAAACATACGTTCTAGTTGGTGATCAGGGTGACTAGGGTGGTTTATCTTTTGTTGAGAGATAGTAGCACATATTATGTCTATGCTAATATTGCAGGTAGAACAACAGTAATTAAAGAAACTTTTCCACTTAAATTTACATACATGACACATCCATTCATACTCAGATGTCTGAATAATGCGTTGATTGCTCTTCGATAAGGTAAGATTGTGGCCTGGATGTAAAGGGTGATTGTTTTGTATTTCGGGTAGTTCAACACAAAATTTGTGCAATGAGTCGTCACAAGATTTGCACTCATAGTAACACAAATGAAATGAATAGATTTGTTCCTTACACATGTTGCATTGGCCACCATGCTTTTCTTCCTCATAAAAATCAGTATCACCTATTCACCTCTATCTTCCTCTTCAATGTTTTTACTTTTGCGATTTGGGTTTAGATACACAAGGCTGAGTGGATGATCATGAGTAAAGTGCTTTAGCTCCTCCATTGCAACTACATTGATGTAACAAATGTGTTTAGTTTAAATTAAAGAGATGAATATATCCATGATTATATTTACACATTGCAATGTGCATATATTTGTGATTTGCATGCTTAAATCAGATATTCTATCATAGTTATATTCACATTACAACTTATCAATGCATATCATCCAACCAAAAAACGTATATAAGATGCATCGAAAATGAAAGAAAATAGAGACATACCAGTTGGATACTCCTATAAAATTCTAAACTGACTGATGTTTGGCTGTAATGAAGATAAGAGCAAAGTGTACCTTTATAGAGGAATGAAACATGCTATGTTTGGTTACACAAAAGAAATATAGCATTTGATACAAAACGTCATACTTTTAAAAGTCATACTTTGATTCTCTATGAGGTAGTGTGTTTTATTCAATTCCTTGATTGAACTGAAAGCAAAATTAACCAACTTAAAAAGGTAAAATATATATTTTATTCAAAATGTAATTAAAAATTACTAGTGTTTTACGGTTTTACCTATTTTAAAGTGATGTTCTAATAAAATGTTATCTATGCATTTGGAATGGATGTACAATTACATCCCATAATTGATGTTATTACATTTACATTTACAGTATAGATGTTATGACATACGTCATCTGTTTAGAAATTGTTAGAAAATACCTCAACAACAATCCCGAAGTTCGATCACAGAACGCTAGATCACGAGTTGTATCGAGCACAAGTAGCAAACACGAGAGACTACAAAGAATGGACAAGAATATTGCACACGATATACCCTCAACGAACCCTTTATTAAAACCAATAAAGCTTTTACAATTGAGGAAGAAGAATGAATAAACTAGCATCCCCCTCATCTCTATTTATAGAGATGAGAGGTAAAAACCTTAGCTTGCCTTGCACTGCAAGCTACCTAATCCTAGTTCTAGTCTACTACCTAATCTAATTACAAAAGTACACATAAGTCCCTAATCTATATTTAAGTTTACTACTAAATATATAACAATTTCCACCTTAGGAGTAACACTTAAACATAACCGATACTTAGCACCTTTTCCTCATGCTGGAACCTCGGACCGGGGACCACCTTGTCGACCAGGCATTGTACTTTAGTAATTTCCCATGATTAGCTTCCGTAGACCCCTTCACTTTCTTCTTTTCAGCAACATTACCCTCTGCACCCTCTTGACCAGGTACTCCGGTTACCGTAATGTCTGCCCCCACCTTTATACCAAGGTATACTTTTTCCTGCTCATTTACCAAGCATCCCGTGTTTGTCTTTTCTTCAAGTTGTTTAACCTCCAACTTTCTTTGAGCCACTGCAACATCATCGTTACTAACCTGAAAAACCTCAGCTTCACGATTCCCATGAGCTCCCTGCAGTTCCACCTCAAACCAAACACGTTCATCAACCTGTACTCCATGGACTCCTGTTTTAACACCAGGACCAAGTTGTTTGAACCCAACTTGTTTATGACCAAGTTGTTTGAGACCAACTTGTTTATGACCAAGTTGTTTGAACCCAACTTGTTTATGACCAAGTTGTTTGAATCCAACTTGTTTTGAACCTCCATGCTTTTATACACCAAAAGTCGTCACTTTTGCTTCAAGAGTATACACACAGTTCTCTTTCCTGATCCCGGTCATCATAACTCGACAACCTTTGATCACCTTGACTCTACCCATCTGCATCTTCACAGTATAACCCTCTTTTTCAAGAGTACCCAATGAAATCAAGCTTTTTCTTAACCTTGGAACATACCTGACATCTTCTAGTATAAAGCTTGTACCATCATTTAACTGTATCTTCACTTTTCCTGTCTCTCTGATAGTGCATGTCCTGTTATCACCTAACTGAACCGAACCACCATCAAAATCCTTGAAGTCATACAAGAAATCCCTCCTAGGTGTCATATGATAAGACCCACCTGAATCCATTACCAATTCAGTCATCTCATCATTCCCGACTACCACCAAGGCTTCTCCAAAATAGGCGTTACCCTCGTCATCAGAAGAATCAGAATCCTGATCATGCTTACCCTTCTTGACGAACCCACTTGACTTCTTCTTTGGACAGTCTCTATTCAGATGATCCTCTGAATGACATATGAGGCACTTGAGTTTACCAGTTCCACCCCTTGACTTGAACCGCGAACTTCCACCAGAATGAGCTTTCCTTGAATGATCTGACCCTCCCCTTACATATAACCCGTCACCAGTTTCTTCCTTTGTGCCTTCAGTTCTTTTCTTCAACTCCCTTGAATTCAGAGTTGCTAGAACATCCTCCATTGTCAAGGATTCCCTCCCATACAACAATGTCTCCACAAAGTTTTCGTAAGACGATGGCAACGACGTAAGTAACATAAGTGCCTGATCCTCATCCTCAATCTTGATATCAATATTCGCCAAGTCAAGTATCAACTTATTAAACCCATCTATATGATCACCCAGTTTCGTACCTGGACTCATATAGTACGTGTATAGATTCTTCTTCAGATACGGTCTGTTTGCTAAGGACTTAGTCATATATAGACTAGTTAACTTCGTCCATATTCCTGCAGCAGATGTTTCCTTGGTAACTTCCCGTAAAACCCGGTATCCCAAGCATAGAATCAAGGTACTGTATGCCTTCTTCATCAAAGCATCCTTTTCACCTGCTTCCATGTCTGCGGGTAATGTCTCTAATGCAGCATCACATCCTAGCTGTACCATTAAAGTGTAACAACCCGCATTTTCGGGACATTTCTCCTATTCACTATTCATCAGTTACTATTCATCGGTTACTATTCACCGGTCACTATTCATCATTTTACTATTCATCATTTTCGGAGTCAGTTTGTGATTCCGAGAAGCGTTCAGAAATTTTACTATTCATGTGACACTATTCATTCCCGAAGGAAAATCACTATTCACGATTGTCGTTCGTCGTTTCGTAAACTGAGTTTACGAGTCTTCAAATTCGCGTAACCAGTTAGGTTTAGCTGCGAATTCATGCATCATTCATTAATGACACTTCATATATACTGGAATAGTCTACACATTATCATCATCACTTGAGAACCTACACGGATATGCATTATTTCAATTTACGTATGCTTAATTTGTAATTAACGATACCACTCAGTTTTACTACTAACGTATACCCAATACTCCCGACTATGATCCTAACATATTTACATACTCATAATAATAATATAAAAATTATATTATTAATTTACCCGGTGTTTTAAAAACAATTACTATATTTCACGGTCGGAGCTTATAACTCCGTCGGTTTGCGTTATCTCAATACGATAATTATTCCAACACCCGATTCTCATCAGGAATAATATTTTACAACTTTTACAACTTCGTCGTATTTTATTTCACCTTGTTAACATTTATTTTTAGTTAACTCGGTACCCGATAACACCCAATGTGCAAAATATCTAACTAATAATAACAAAAAGGGGAGACATGAACATTTATGAGCCACCAACACAAACCCATGTTTCCCTCCTTTATGGTTGCCGCCCCCCCCCCCCCCCCCTTGGACCACTTTTTGACCATTGACTTCTTATGACTATATATATACTACATTTCACTCCATTTTCATTCTAATACAACAACAACTCAAGCAAAACACTATCTCTTTCCCTCCTCCTCTTCACATAATCGGCCTAGGCATCAAGAACAAGGAGAATCCATAACTTTTCAAGAATCAAGTGTTTAATCAAGTCCTAATCAAGATCTAGTTGGGGTTTTGTGGTAAAAACCCAAGATTTATTAATCAATTTCTCATCAAATCACTCCAATATCTCAAGTAAGCTTCAAAAACACTTTTGATCCTTTCATACTTTCATTTACTTTATATTTTTATGTATTTTCAAGATATATTGGTAAAACATGCAAGTATGTAAGATCCATACCACTTATTACTCATTTTGTTTTTATAAACATAGATCTATAAGTTTTATTAACAATCTCATGAGATCCACCATTTTGGTGAAGACTAAGAACCCATGACACCCTAAGAAGGTGTATGGTAGGATTGGGTACTTGTGGAGTTGATTTGAGATAGTTTGGTTAAGCTTTGAACAACCTTTGAACTAGAAAAGTTGATTTTGACAAACTTTCAAAGCTGCTGTCCATTTCTGTAAAACGTGGGAAACTCAGGGTCTAGGGTGTTACTTTGGACCAAATATTTAAAAAATACATTCCGAGACGAAACTATGGCCGAAAACGGGGATAAAATCCGAGTTACGACGAAAAAGATATGCTATTTTCAAGATTTACGACGAAAACTATATTTTCTGAAATATTGAATCTGTCCCGATTTTTCTAGCTAGGAAAACTGAGATTTAGTGATATCTTGACTAGCCGAGACCTTGAGAAACCTAAAGTATACTTGATTACCTTCGCGGGGATATAAAGAACATAGAAAACGAGCTTATAACGAAAAAGATACAAGTGTTTGAAATCTGACGATATATATAAATTTCCATCAGCTTTTGTACACTAATAGAGTTTTGACGTAAACTGTCTTTGCGAGACAACACTTTCACGGCTGTTTTTCTTTATGATCGGATCAGTTTGAGTCCGAGCCGTAGTTTTATGAAATCAAGATCTCCCAGCAAGCTTTTCAAATCAATTGGCCGTTTGATCATTGGACTCGTAACGAATAAACTACAACCTCATCTATATACCCGATAAACTATATATATTTTGACAGCTTTTGCTATAATGAAATTTTCTAAGTGTTGAACATAATACTTTCAAGTAACAACAATGAGAGTCGATTTTCTCATCGATCGAGACCTGTATCGCCAAAAGTTAAATGACGCGACTTCTTGATATTGTTACAAGGTTTTCAAAAACGCCGAGCTTGACCATTAACACTTAACGTACAATATTTTCGCGACTAGTTTTGCGAGGCCATTTTGGTCATATTTTCAAGTTATGAAAATGTTATTTGTGCAACGAAAACCTTATATTTGCCGATTGAACACCAAACAAGGATCGTGGAGTACCGTTTCAACATATTTAAACGAAAATTGGTTATTAACTTAACGAGACGTCAAAAATGTATTTTTGACGATAAACACTATTTTCAAAACTAACGAGTGGTATCGATAACATACGTACTTGCATGTGTAGCATCATTTCGTTTCTTACATTAGAAACTATCATTCATATTAGGTTGCGATTAGAGATCGTGCCTCATTTCAGTGTATCCACTTTTGTCATCATAGCTATCGCACCAGGTGAGTTCATACCCCCTTACTTTTACCTGTTTTTATAACTGTTTTGGGGGAGAATACATGCTCGTTTTGACTAAACTCAATGCTTGAATGCGCAATTGTTTACTTAAACACTACCGTTTCTTTGAAGACTTGATTGATTATTCAAATGCACCTATGTGTATATCGGTTGCATACTTGATTATTTTCTCGCATACACAAGCGTTTTATAAACATGCAACACACTTTATGAACTCTTGCTTTTATGCAACACACTTTATGAACTTTTGCTTTTATGCAACACACTTTATGAACTCTTGCTTTTATGCAACACACTTTATGAACTTTTGCTTTTATGCAACACACTTTATGAACTTTTGCTTTTATGCAACACACTTTATGAACTTTTGCTTTTATGCAACACACTTTATGAACTTTTGCTCTTATGCAACACACTTTGTGAACTATTGCTTTTATGCAAACACTTTTATGGACCACACTGAAACTTATGCTTTATTTACACTATTACGCGGATTAGCCTAAGCCCTTGAATCCCACTATGCCCAAACTCATGAACCGTCAATTCCTGCTGGGAAGCGCGAATGTTATAAATAGATCTATTGGTGGTGACTCCCCCGTTCGGTTTGACCGGATAGGCAAACGCGAGCGTATAACATGTCGAATTACAAGTGTAACGGGATAAACACTTGCCGGGCCTTTATATTTAACATGCTTCTTGAGCATGCACACTGTCGTAGCTTCGGTTGCATGAACTTAGCGCTAGCGTAATAGACTATTTTTCTATGTGATATTATATCTGTTGTAATGATCACACACTCTACTCATGGTCCACAATCCTGATTTTACTGTAAGGTAAACTTTATTTTTATGACATTGTGAGTTACACAATGGTCACAAAACTCTCTATTGTACTCACAACACTAATGTTTTAATACAAACTTATAAACTCACCAACCTCGTGTTGACACTCTTTAGCATGTATTTTCAGGTATTAAGCAATGGCACGCTACAAGAGGTTTTGGCAGGGCATGGCATGGTCATAGAAGACTCTGATATTCACTTGGGGACCATTTAAAACTATTTTACGGGCCTACTTCCGCACTACTATTAAAAATGTAAATTCAACATTTTTTTGATTAAGCTATCTTATACTAAATGATTCAAGTGAAAACCATTTTTGAACTTGTGTTGTAATACCAATTGAGTTACACCCCAGCTACATGTATGCTTCCGCTGGACCCGATCATGGGGGTGTGACATAAAGCACACACCTTTATTTGCCATAACCCGAAGTCATTCTTCCCATCGAATTTTTCGATGTCAAACCTAGTTATCGAACTAGCCATTCTTCTTTAACCTTGCTAAAAACCTTGTCAAGTTGTTTATTAACCAACTTTACCGACAAGTCTCACAAGCCGTGTACAATATTCCCCTTGTTGCTATAAACCCTTCTTGCAAATCGAATTAATTAGAATAACCCTAAACCCTCGATTTCAAACAAGCATATCCGATCGTAAACTTGAAACCCAAGGTAACCACGATCGAAACTTGAACTACAAGAAAAAACCGCAACAAGAACCTTTGATTTAATCGAATTTTAAAATCCTAAAAGACGATAACCAAAATCGATTTCTAAATATTAAAAATCGAAATCCTTTGAACGAATAACAAAATTCAGTTTGTAACTTTGTAGTATTGTCCACTTATGTAATTAATTAAACCATAAAGCACCGTTATAGTTCTTTTTATTTTCTTCTCACGTGTAGATTTTTAAACAAAAAACCACCCGCTAAACTACCTCGTCTTTTACCTCTCGTCAGTCGCTACTGCTATGATCGACGGAACCGAAAACCGAACCTCGAAACCTCGATCTAGCACTCAAACTTCGATGACCACAATAACCACGGCTCTTGATACCACTTGTTAGAAAATACCTCAACAACAATCCCGAAGTTCGATCACGGAACGCTAGATCACGAGTTGTATCGAGCACAAGTAGCAAACACGAGAGACTACAAAGAATGGACAAGAATATTGCACACGATATACCCTCAACGAACCTTTTATTAAAACCAATAAAGCTTTTACAATTGAGGAAGAAGAATGAATAAACTAGCATCCCCCTCATCTCTATTTATAGAGATGAGGGGTAAAAACCTTAGCTTGCCTTGCACTCCAAGCTACCTAATCCTAGTTCTAGTCTACTACCCAATCTAATTACAAAAGTACACTTAAGTCCCTAATCTATATTTAAGTTTACTACTAAATATATAACAGAAATATGTGCTACACTTTCTATTTCTAACTTGTTCTTGAGAAAAAATATGTTATTTAAAATGAAAATGTGTGTTATGCCCTCGATGTTCATAGAAAAGCTATTGCATGTTATAAATTACTAGTCACTTTAAAAATACATGAATTTGATCATGACTTCCAAATTATTTGACGTAGGAGTAGATAGTATGTATGGTTCGATCCCATGATCAACATATATATATTTTGAAAGGCCATCAGGAAAGGAAAAGAAATACTCCTGAAATTAGGGGTGTCCACGGTATTGGAACCGTCCCGAACCGGAACCGTCCCGAAAGAACCGAGAACCGAAAATATGGAAAAAGTGGAACCAAGAACCGTCCCATGTTCTTCGGTACGGTTCCGGTACGGTACTCGGTTCCGGTACGAGAATTTTGGGTAAGTCCCACAAGGACCGAAGTGTTTAAATAATTTATTTTTTTATCGTTGATCATTCATAAAGACATGCTAATAATCCTATAACAACACAAATACACACAAAAATGTCTTCAACAATGCAAACCATTCCAAATTTCCAGTAGTTCAGATTGTTCAAAATAACATAAACACAAAATGTAAAATTCAAAATATAAGTTTATGATTATTCAAAAGTATCAAGAACACGCATTTGTGTTTCAAACCTCCAAAAACGTTTAATGTTGCATCACTTGTTTCCCTTTATGACTTCGTACCGCTTCTTCCATCTCTTTAACAACTTCGTCATCATTCAAAAGATCTTCAATTTCATCTATATTTATTTCCATTCTCTCCCTTCTTATCCAATCTTGGGTGCAAAGCAACGCCTCCACAGGTTGACTTGACAATGAAGTTCTATAAGGATCCAAAACGCGTCTATCAGTACTAAAGGCCGACTCCGATGCCACAATTGATATTTGAATCGACAAGATATCTATAAAAAAAATACAATCATAAAGTTTATATACAACAATACTATAAAACATGTATATAAAAAGTATAAGTAAATAGTTCTTACCTCTTGCCATTAGTGCAACAATTGGGAAACGGGATCCATGGGTTCTCCACCATTCAAGAATGTCAAAGCCAACATGTAAATCTATACGTGGTTCATTAAGATACCTTTGTAACTCAGTTTCGGTCGCATTGGATTTAGTTTGCTCGTTAGTTAAAAATTCATTCAAAAAGTCATTATCTCCATGAGAAGAAGATGATGAAACTTGTCATCCCTGATTCTCACCCAAACCCGAATCCACATTACTATTATCAAGCCTTTCTTTATACATTCCGAACAAAACCCCCATCCTATCCTTAACTTCCCCGATCATTTTTTCAACCATCGCCTCAATTGCACTTTCAGTCAAAGGCTTTTCCTTTGTTATACGGTATGTAATCATTTATCTAAAACCATGCTCGACTAAGAAAGTCTTCATTGTCGGATCCAACAAAACCGTAAAATACATGAAATCATTTAGTTTTTCCCATTTGCCCCAATATTTATCATATTTTAACCTCATTTCATGCACCATAGACACATAACCAGATTTTACACCCCACTTACGTAAGTGCGTATCAACGTCAATAATTTCACTAAAAAACAAATGGGATAAAGGTCTACTAGACGCCGACACATTCTGGGTTTTTGATTTGAACTTTTCTAGGAAATTAACCAAGTCACCACATATTCTAAAGTCACTAGCATCAGGAACTTTATCAAGATCATTGCTAAATGAAGAATTTTCAACATCATACAATTCAAAAGCTTTCTTTAACTCACAAGCAACTTTCAACATATCATGTGTTGAATTCCATCTAGTCAAGCAGTCACCAATCAAAAAACGGTTTGATGTGATACGAGAATATTTAATACAATCTTTAAATTTCTCAATTCGTTGTGTCGATAATTTAATGTACCTAACGGCGTTACGTACACTATCAACCGAATTACTACACTCATCTAAACCGTCTTTCACAATCAAATTTAAAACATGTGCCGCACACCTAATCTGAAAGTGTCTTCCTTCATCATACATTTTAGGCAACTTTTTAGCCAAAAAGTTAAGTGCTTTATCATTCGAACTAGCATTGTCAACCGTAATAATCATAACATTTGTGATCCCCCACTCTGCTATGCATTCTAGTATCTTACGACCAATATCATCTCCCTTATGACTATTAATTGGTCTAAAATTAATTATACGTTTATGCATTTTCCATTTCTCATCTATATAATGAGCTGTTAAAACCATATAATTAACCCTTTTACAATGCGATGTCCAAGTGTCGGTCGTTAAATGCACGGTGGTTGTTGATTTACTAAAATAAGTCATTAACTTATTTTTCTCTTCCATGTAAAACTTGACAACTAGCTTAGACAATATTTGTCGAGAAGGCAAAACATATTTAGCATTTAAGGATTGTGTTAACCTTATTAAAGCGGGGTGCTTAACTAATCTAAAGGGTAACTCGGCTTCAATAAACAAGCTAACCAAATCTTTAGTAATTCTATCATCGTCGTGTTTCCAGGTAGCAATACTACCACTAGCACTTTCCCCGTTAGTGTCTACTTTTAATTGCAACGTATTTTGATTACCTAGGACACGTGGGGCTTTTTTACAACTTTTAGTATAATGCTTTTTTAAACCTGACGTACCGTGTGTCCCGTCTGCACAAATTTTCGTTTCACAAAACTTGCACTTTCCTTTCCTCACTTCATTTCCTTCTTCATCTACTTCATAGATGCATTCATAAAAATCCCACCATTTGGACTTGAAATTTTCTTCTGTTTTTAGTTTCTTTGGCGGCAATGCTCCTTTCTCACCCCCCGGTTTCCTTTTATGTCTTTGATCAACTGTTTTCACGTTTCCCAAATCTGAATCTATTGGAAAATCATTCTGTGTCGAGCTTGAATCACCCTAAGAAAACACAATATATAAACTGAAATTAATATATATATACAAAGAACATAATCACTATATGTGAATTTGTTACCCCAACATAATCATACATACTTTTTATGAACAATGAATGGCAATCATTAAAAAAACAACCAGTACTCGTTTGTGAATTTCTGATCAGTATGTCATCACTCATCAATACTCGTTTACTATATATATACTAAAGGCAAACAACATTGATCAGTGGTTCCGTTCCGTTACTCGAAGTGTTAAAAGGCAAACAACATTCATATGTCATATTTCATTTACTCGTTTACTATATAGTATAGACTTAGGATCAAATGAGAAGAAAACTTAAAATAAGAAGAATGAGAAATAACTATAGACACATATTTGAGATGCATCGACTTGAATTACATGCATCCCTAATCTTTTAGATGCACCATAAGATATTTTCTAACAAAAAATTAGATGCATATACATATATTAGATGCATTTCATCAAATTAGATGAATCCTATACATTTTTCGTCCTCTGCGGGTCAAATTTGTTGTTAGTACTACTTTGCATCGTTTTCACTTCAAAATTACTTTCGAAACTAATTGGGATGCATCTAAATGAATAGATATACATCTAAATCAAGTCGATGCATCTCAAATGTGTGGTTATAGTTATTTCTCATCCTTCTCATTTTAAGTTTTCTTCTCACTAGATCCTTACCCATATAGTATATACATAAATATAATAATATATCACAACATTCATATGTCATCCTTCCTTTACTCGTTTACCATATACATTAATATAATAATATATCACACTATCACAGTCTACAATTTAGCAAACAATATTGATCAATTTTTGTATCAAGCATAATTTACGATTGTTGTTGACGACTTTATTACATAATAGTACATATTCGGCACACAATGCATTATATATCTATTAGTAAAGTATCAAATTTACGATAGTGATTTCGAGATAAACTTACTTTCATGTTGATGAATGATGATGATGATCTTGGAATTGATTAAAAGTTAGGGTTTAGTTTTTATTATGTGTTTTTAACTTTTAGATTTTTTATGTTACAGCTTAATAATGATTAGGGTTTTTTTTTATTATTATTTTCTTAAAAGGCTATACACATTACACAATGTCCCAAATAAACCCTATAAAATTTCATATTTTCAAAGTAGTCGGTTCTTTCGGGAAAGAACCGGAACCGGACGGTTCCGACCCGAACCGTCCCGAGAACCGAAAATTTGGAATTTTAGGAACCAAGAACCGTACCATGGTTCTAATATACGGTTCGGTTCCGGTACGGTACCGGTACGGCTCCTCGGTTCTTTTGGTTCCTCGGTTCTTTTGGACACCCCTACCTGAAATATAGTATTTTCTACATTCATAAAGCTCGCGAGCAAATTTTTATGTTTCAAGCAATGTTTTGAAAACTGGGTTCGAAATCGACCCAGTTGAGTCATCGGGCACCGGGTCAACTGGTTTGACCGCGGGGTCAACCTGGTTTTCAATTTATTATTTTTTTATCCGGGTCAACTGGTTCGACCGCCGGGTCTACCCCGGTTTTTATAAAAAAAATTTGAAAAAATGAAACCCGGCCGGGTTTCGAGAACCGGGTTGACTCGGGTCACTCAAAACCCGGTGGGTCTAACCGGTTAACTCGGTTATAGAAACCCGGCTTTTTTTAACCCTTTTTTTGCCGAAACCGGTCGAACCGGTTAACCCGGCCGGGTCGACCAGGGTTTCAAAACACTGGTTTCAAGTACCAAATGATTTGATCACCTTTAAATGATCATTTTTAGACTTAAGAGAATATAGCATAGTACCCGCGCAAAGCGGCGGGAACCGGATAGTTTAAAATGGTTTTAGATTTCTTGAGATTTGGTACTGATGTATGACGATTTTCGGTGATTGTCAACTATTTTCTGTGATGGTGTAAAAGGTTGGGAAAATGGAAATGTAAGAGAGGTGAAAATGTGATTTTCACATATTGGTATATGTATTTAAAAAAAAAAAAAAAAAAAAAAAAAAAAAAAAAAAAAAAAACTAGTTGACGCATCATAATTAAGTAAACATAGGATTACGTCAAAGGAATGAAACATAATATGCTGATGGCACAAAAAGAAATATAGCATTCGATACAAAACGTCATTCCTTTAAAAGTCACACTTTGCTTCTCAACATGAGGTGTGTTTTATTTCATTCCATTATTGAACTGAAAGCAAAATTAACCGACTTAAATGGTATAATATATTTCTTTTATTCAAAATGTAACTGAAAAGTATGAAACACAATATGTTTGGTTACACGAAACCCTTAAAAGTTACACTTTGCTTCTCAACATAGAGGTGTGTTTTATTTCATTCCTTGATTGAACACAAAGCAAAATTAACTAATATATTTCTTTCATTAAAAATGTAATAAAAGTACAATAGTGCGTTTTACACTTTTACTTTTACCTATTTATAGTGATTGTTCCATTAAAATATCGTCTATGCATATGGAATGGATCCATTTCATCCCAATGTTTAATCTTTTGCATATATATATTTGTATGTGTATGGCTAGTTTGGTTTCAAATTTCAAGTACAAAATTTTAAAACCGAACCGAACTAGAATTTAGCTTTCGGTTTGGTCAGAAATCTTTTTGGTTCGGTTCGGTTTTCGGTTATGACCAAAAGAAAAAATATGTCATTTAAAATGAAAATGTGTGTTATGCCCTCGATGTTCATAGAAAAGCTATTGCATGTTATAAATTACTAGTCACTTTAAAAATACATGAATTTGATCATGACTTCCAAATTATTTGACGTAGGAGTAGATAGTATGTATGGTTCGATCCCATGATCAACAGATATATATTTTGAAAGGCCATTAGGAAAGGAAAAGAAATACTCCTGAAATATAGTATTTTCTACATTCATAAAGCTCGCGAGCAAATTTTTATGTTTCAAGCAATGTTTTGAAAACCGGGTTTGAAATCGACCCGGTTGAGTCATTGGGCACCGGGTCAACTGGTTTGACCGCGGGGTCAACCTGGTTTTCAATTTATTATTTTTTTATCCGGGTCAACTGGTTCGACCGCCGGGTCTACCGCGGTTTTTATTAAAAAAATTTGAAAAAACGAAACCCGGCCGGGTTTCGAGAACCGGGTTGACTCGGGTCACTCAAAACCCGGCGGGTCTAACCGGTTAACTCGGTTATAGAAACCCGGGTTTTTTTAACCCGTTTTTTTGCCGAAACCGGTCGAACCGGTTAACCCCGACCAAGGTTTCAAAACAGGTTTCAAGTACCAAATGATTTGATCACCTTTAAATGATCATTTTTAGACTTAAGAGAATATAGCATAGTACCCGCGCAAAGCGGCGGGAACCGGATAGTTTAAAATGGTTTTAGATTTCTTGAGATTTGGTACTGATGTATGACGATTTTCGGTGATTGTCAACTATTTTCTGTGATGGTGTAAAAGGTTGGGAAAATGGAAATGTAAGAGAGGTGAAAATGTGATTTTCACATATTGGTATATGTATTTAAAAAATAAAAAAAAAAATAAATAAGAAAAAAAAAAAACTAGTTGACGCATCATAATTAAGTAAACATAGGATTAAGTCAAAGGAATGAAACATAATATGCTGATGGCACAAAAAGAAATATAGCATTCGATACAAAACGTCATTCCTTTAAAAGTCACACTTTGCTTCTCAACATGAGGTATGTTTTATTTCATTCCATTATTTAACTGAAAGCAAAATTAACCGACTTAAATGGTATTATATATTTCTTTTATTCAAAATGTAACTGAAAAGTATGAAACACAATATGTTTGGTAACACGAAACCATTAAAAGTCACACTTTGCTTCTCAACATAGATGTGTGTTTTATTTCATTCCTTGATTGAACACAAAGCAAAATTAACTAATATATTTCTTTCATTAAAAATGTAATAAAAGTACAATAGCGCGTTTTACACTTTTACTTTTACCTATTTATAGTGATTGTTCCATTAAAATATCGCCTATGCATATGGAATGGATCCATTTCATCCCAATGTTTAATCTTTTGTATATATATATTTGTATGTGTATGGCTAGTTTGGTTTCAAATTTCAAGTACAAAATTTCAAAACCGAACCGAACTAGAATTAACTTTCGGTTTGGTCACAAATATTTTTGGTTCGGTTCAGTTTTCGGTTATGACCAAAAGAAAAAATATGTCATTTAAAATGAAAATGTGTGTTATGCCCTCGATGTTCATAGAAAAGCTATTGCATGTTATAAATTACTAGTCACTTTAAAAATACATGAATTTGATCATGACTTCCAAATTATTTGACGTAGGAGTAGATAGTATGTATGGTTCGATCCCATGATCAACAGATATATATTTTGAAAGGCCATTAGGAAAGGAAAAGAAATACTCCTGAAATATAGTATTTTCTACATTCATAAAGCTCGCGAGCAAATTTTTATGTTTCAAGCAATGTTTTGAAAATCGGGTTTGAAATCGACCCGGTTGAGTCATTGGGCACCGGGTCAACTGGTTTGACCGCGGGGTCAACCTGGTTTTCAATTTATTATTTTTTTATCCGGGTCAACTGGTTCGACCGCCGGGTCTACCCCGGTTTTTATTAAAAAAATTTGAGAAAACGAAACCCGGCCGGGTTTCGAGAACCGGGTTGACTCGGGTCACTCAAAACCCGGCGGGTATAACCGGTTAACTCGGTTATAGAAACCCGGGTTTTTTAACCCGTTTTTTTGCCGAAACCGGTCGAACCGGTTAACCCCGACCAAGGTTTCAAAACAGGTTTCAAGTACCAAATGATTTGATCACCTTTAAATGATCATTTTTAGACTTAAGAGAATATAGCATAGTACCCGCGCAAAGCGGCGGGAACCGGATAGTTTAAAATGGTTTTAGATTTCTTGAGATTTGGTACTGATGTATGACGATTTTCGGAGATTGTCAACTATTTTCTGTGATGGTGTAAAAGGTTGGGAAAATGGAAATGTAAGAGAGGTGAAAATGTGATTTTCACATATTGGTATATGTATTTTAAAAAAAAATAATAATAAAATAAAAAAAAAAAAAAAAAAAAAAAAAAAAAAAAAAAACTAGTTGACGCATCATAATTAAGTAAACATAGGATTACGTCAAAGGAATGAAACATAATATGCTGATGGCACAAAAAGAAATATAGCATTCGATACAAAACGTCATTCCTTTAAAAGTCACACTTTGCTTCTCAACATGAGGTGTGTTTTATTTCATTCCATTATTGAACTGAAAGCAAAATTAACCGACTTAAATGGTATAATATATTTCTTTTATTCAAAATGTAACTGAAAAGTAAGAAACACAATATGTTTGGTTACACGAAACCCTTAAAAGTCACACTTTGCTTCTCAACATAGAGGTGTGTTTTATTTCATTCCTTGATTGAACACAAAGCAAAATTAACTAATATATTTCTTTCATTAAAAATGTAATAAAAGTACAATAGCGCGTTTTACACTTTTACTTTTACCTATTTATAGTGATTGTTCCATTAAAATATCGTCTATGCATATTGAATGGATCCATTTCATCCCAATGTTTAATCTTTTGCATATATATATTTGTATGTGTATGGCTAGTTTGGTTTCAAATTTCAAGTACAAAATTTCAAAACCGAACCGAACTAGAATTTAGCTTTCGGTTTGGTCAGAAATATTTTTGGTTCGGTTCGGTTTTCGGTTATGACCAAAAGAAAAAATATGTCATTTAAAATGAAAATGTGTGTTATGCCCTCGATGTTCATAGAAAAGCTATTGCATGTTATAAATTACTAGTCACTTTAAAAATACATGAATTTGATCATGACTTCCAAATTATTTGACGTAGGAGTAGATAGTATGTATGGTTCGATCCCATGATCAACAGATATATATTTTGAAAGGCCATTAGGAAAGGAAAAGAAATACTCCTGAAATATAGTATTTTCTACATTCATAAAGCTCGCGAGCAAATTTTTATGTTTCAAGCAATGTTTTGAAAACCGGGTTTGAAATCGACCCGGTTGAGTCATTGGGCACCGGGTCAACTGGTTTGACCGCGGGGTCAACCTGGTTTTCAATTTATTATTTTTTTAACTGGGTCAACTGGTTCGACCGCCGGGTCTACCCCGGTTTTTATTAAAAAAATTTGAAAAAACGAAACCCGGCCGGGTTTCGAGAACCGGGTTGACTCCGGTCACTCAAAACCCGGCGGGTATAACCGGTTAACTCGGTTATAGAAACCCGGGTTTTTTAACCCGTTTTTTTGCCGAAACCGGTCGAACCGGTTAACCCCGACCAAGGTTTCAAAACAGGTTTCAAGTACCAAATGATTTGATCACCTTTAAATGATCATTTTTAGACTTAAGAGAATATAGCATAGTACCCGCGCAAAGCGGCGGGAACCGGATAGTTTAAAATGGTTTTAGATTTCTTGAGATTTGGTACTGATGTATGACGATTTTCGGTGATTGTCAACTATTTTCTGTGATGGTGTAAAAGGTTGGGAAAATGGAAATGTAAGAGAGGTGAAAATGTGATTTTCACATATTGGTTTATGTATTTAAAAAAAAAAAATAAAAAAAAATAAAAAAAAAAACAACTAGTTGACGCATCATAATTAAGTAAACATAGGATTACGTCAAAGGAATGAAACATAATATGCTGATGGCACAAAAAGAAATATAGCATTCGATACAAAACGTCATTCCTTTAAAAGTCACACTTTGCTTCTCAACATGAGGTGTGTTTTATTTCATTCCATTATTGAACTGAAAGCAAAATTAACCGACTTAAATGGTATAATATATTTCTTTTATTCAAAATGTAACTGAAAAGTATGAAACACAATATGTTTGGTTACACGAAACCCTTAAAAGTCACACTTTGCTTCTCAACATAGAGGTGTGTTTTATTTCATTCCTTGATTGAACACAAAGCAAAATTAACTAATATATTTCTTTCATTAAAAATGTAATAAAAGTACAATAGCGCGTTTTACACTTTTAGTTTTACCTATTTATAGTGATTGTTCCATTAAAATATCGTCTATACATATTGAATGGATCCATTTCATCCCAATGTTTAATCTTTTGCATATATATATTTGTATGTGTATGGCTAGTTTGGTTTCAAATTTCAAGTACAAAATTTCAAAACCGAACCGAACTAGAATTTAGCTTTCGGTTTGGTCAGAAATATTTTTGGTTCGGTTCGGTTTTCGGTTATGACCAAAAGAAAAAATATGTCATTTAAAATGAAAATGTGTGTTATGCCCTCGATGTTCATAGAAAAGCTATTGCATGTTATAAATTACTAGTCACTTTAAAAATACATGAATTTGATCATGACTTCCAAATTATTTGACGTAGGAGTAGATAGTATGTATGGTTCGATCCCATGATCAACAGATATATATTTTGAAAGGCCATTAGGAAAGGAAAAGAAATACTCCTGAAATATAGTATTTTCTACATTCATAAAGCTCGCGAGCAAATTTTTATGTTTCAAGCAATGTTTTGAAAACCGGGTTTGAAATCGACCCGGTTGAGTCATTGGGCACCGGGTCAACTGGTTTGACCGCGGGGTCAACCTGGTTTTCAATTTATTATTTTTTTATCCGGGTCAACTGGTTCGACCGCCGGGTCTACCCCGGTTTTTATTAAAAAAATTTGAAAAAACGAAACCCGGCCGGGTTTCGAGAACCGGGTTGACTCGGGTCACTCAAAACCCGGCGGGTCTAACCGGTTAACTCGGTTCTAGAAACCCGGGTTTTTTTAACCCGTTTTTTTGCCGAAACCGGTCGAACCGGTTAACCCCGACCAAGGTTTCAAAACAGGTTTCAAGTACCAAATGATTTGATCACCTTTAAATGATCATTTTTAGACTTAAGAGAATATAGCATAGTACCCGCGCAAAGCGGCGGGAACCGGATAGTTTAAAATGGTTTTAGATTTCTTGAGATTTGGTACTGATGTATGACGATTTTCGGTGATTGTCAACTATTTTCTGTGATGGTGTAAAAGGTTGGGAAAATGGAAATGTAAGAGAGGTGAAAATGTGATTTTCACATATTGGTATATGTATTTAAAAAATAAAAAAAAATAAATAAGAAAAAAAAAAAACTAGTTGACGCATCATAATTAAGTAAACATAGGATTAAGTCAAAGGAATGAAACATAATATGCTGATGGCACAAAAAGAAATATAGCATTCGATACAAAACGTCATTCCTTTAAAAGTCACACTTTGCTTCTCAACATGAGGTATGTTTTATTTTATTCCATTATTTAACTGAAAGCAAAATTAACCGACTTAAATGGTATTATATATTTCTTTTATTCAAAATGTAACTGAAAAGTATGAAACACAATATGTTTGGTAACACGAAACCATTAAAAGTCACACTTTGCTTCTCAACATAGAGGTGTGTTTTATTTCATTCCTTGATTGAACACAAAGCAAAATTAACTAATATATTTCTTTCATTAAAAATGTAATAAAAGTACAATAGCGCGTTTTACACTTTTACTTTTACCTATTTATAGTGATTGTTCCATTAAAATATCGCCTATGCATATGGAATGGATCCATTTCATCCCAATGTTTAATCTTTTGTATATATATATTTGTATGTGTATGGCTAGTTTGGTTTCAAATTTCAAGTACAAAATTTCAAAACCGAACCGAACTAGAATTAACTTTCGGTTTGGTCACAAATATTTTTGGTTCGGTTCAGTTTTCGGTTATGACCAAAAGAAAAAATATGTCATTTAAAATGAAAATGTGTGTTATGCCCTCGATGTTCATAGAAAAGCTATTGCATGTTATAAATTACTAGTCACTTTAAAAATACATGAATTTGATCATGACTTCCAAATTATTTGACGTAGGAGTAGATAGTATGTATGGTTCGATCCCATGATCAACAGATATATATTTTGAAAGGCCATTAGGAAAGGAAAAGAAATACTCCTGAAATATAGTATTTTCTACATTCATAAAGCTCGCGAGCAAATTTTTATGTTTCAAGCAATGTTTTGAAAATCGGGTTTGAAATCGACCCGGTTGAGTCATTGGGCACCGGGTCAACTGGTTTGACCGCGGGGTCAACCTGGTTTTCAATTTATTATTTTTTTATCCGGGTCAACTGGTTCGACCGCCGGGTCTACCCCGGTTTTTATTAAAAAAATTTGAGAAAACGAAACCCGGCCGGGTTTCGAGAACCGGGTTGACTCGGGTCACTCAAAACCCGGCGGGTATAACCGGTTAACTCGGTTATAGAAACCCGGGTTTTTTAACCCGTTTTTTTGCCGAAACCGGTCGAACCGGTTAACCCCGACCAAGGTTTCAAAACAGGTTTCAAGTACCAAATGATTTGATCACCTTTAAATGATCATTTTTAGACTTAAGAGAATATAGCATAGTACCCGCGCAAAGCGGCGGGAACCGGATAGTTTAAAATGGTTTTAGATTTCTTGAGATTTGGTACTGATGTATGACGATTTTCGGTGATTGGCAACTATTTTCTGTGATGGTGTAAAAGGTTGGGAAAATGGAAATGTAAGAGAGGTGAAAATGTGATTTTCACATATTGGTATATGTATTTAAAAAAAAATAATAATTAAATAAAAAAAAATAAAAAAAAAAAACTAGTTGACGCATCATAATTAAGTAAACATAGGATTACGTCAAAGGAATGAAACATAATATGCTGATGGCACAAAAAGAAATATAGCATTCGATACAAAACGTCATTCCTTTAAAAGTCACACTTTGCTTCTCAACATGAGGTGTGTTTTATTTCATTCCATTATTGAACTGAAAGCAAAATTAACCGACTTAAATAGTATAATATATTTCTTTTATTCAAAATGTAACTGAAAAGTATGAAACACAATATGTTTGGTTACACGAAACCCTTAAAAGTCACACTTTGCTTCTCAACATAGAGGTGTGTTTTATTTCATTCCTTGATTGAACACAAAGCAAAATTAACTAATATATTTCTTTCATTAAAAATGTAATAAAAGTACAATAGCGCGTTTTACACTTTTAGTTTTACCTATTTATAGTGATTGTTCCATTAAAATATCGTCTATACATATTGAATGGATCCATTTCATCCCAATGTTTAATCTTTTGCATATATATATTTGTATGTGTATGGCTAGTTTGGTTTCAAATTTCAAGTACAAAATTTCAAAACCGAACCGAACTAGAATTTAGCTTTCGGTTTGGTCAGAAATATTTTTGGTTCGGTTCGGTTTTCGGTTATGACCAAAAGAAAAAATATGTCATTTAAAATGAAAATGTGTGTTATGCCCTCGATGTTCATAGAAAAGCTATTGCATGTTATAAATTACTAGTCACTTTAAAAATACATGAATTTGATCATGACTTCCAAATTATTTGACGTAGGAGTAGATAGTATGTATGGTTCGATCCCATGATCAACAGATATATATTTTGAAAGGCCATTAGGAAAGGAAAAGAAATACTCCAGAAATATAGTATTTTCTACATTCATAAAGCTCGCGAGCAAATTTTTATGTTTCAAGCAATGTTTTGAAAACCTGGTTTGAAATCGACCCGGTTGAGTCATTGGGCACCGGGTCAACTGGTTTGACCGCGGGGTCAACCTGGTTTTCAATTTATTATTTTTTTATCCGGGTCAACTGGTTCGACCGTCGGGTCTACCCCGGTTTTTATTAAAAAAATTTGAAAAAACGAAACCCGGCCGGGTTTCGAGAACCGGGTTGACTCGGGTCACTCAAAACCCGGCGGGTCTAACCGGTTAACTCGGTTATAGAAACCCGGGTTTTTTTAACCCGTTTTTTTGCCGAAACCGGTCGAACCGGTTAACCCCGACCAAGGTTTCAAAACAGGTTTCAAGTACCAAATGATTTGATCACCTTTTAATGATCATTTTTAGACTTAAGAGAATATAGCATAGTACCCGCGCAAAGCGGCGGGAACCGGATAGTTTAAAATGGTTTTAGATTTCTTGAGATTTGGTACTGATGTATGACGATTTTCGGTGATTGTCAACTGTTTTCTGTGATGGTGTAAAAGGTTGGGAAAATGGAAATGTAAGAGAGGTGAAAATGTGATTTTCACATATTGGTATATGTATTTAAAAAATAAAAAAAAAATAATAATAAAAAAAAAAAAAAAAAAAAAACTAGTTGACGCATCATAATTAAGTAAACATAGGATTACGTCAAAGGAATGAAACATAATATGCTGATGGCACAAAAAGAAATATAGCATTCGATACAAAACGTCATTCCTTTAAAAGTCACACTTTGCTTCTCAACATGAGGTGTGTTTTATTTCATTCCATTATTGAACTGAAAGCAAAATTAACCGACTTAAATGGTATAATATATTTCTTTTATTCAAAATGTAACTGAAAAGTAAGAAACACAATATGTTTGGTTACACGAAACCCTTAAAAGTCACACTTTGCTTCTCAACATAGAGGTGTGTTTTATTTCATTCCTTGATTGAACACAAAGCAAAATTAACTAATATATTTCTTTCATTAAAAATGTAATAAAAGTACAATAGCGCGTTTTACACTTTTACTTTTACCTATTTATAGTGATTGTTCCATTAAAATATCGCCTATGCATATGGAATGGATCCATTTCATCCCAATGTTTAATCTTTTGTATATATATATTTGTATGTGTATGGCTAGTTTGGTTTCAAATTTCAAGTACAAAATTTCAAAACCGAACCGAACTAGAATTAACTTTCGGTTTGGTCACAAATATTTTTGGTTCGGTTCAGTTTTCGGTTATGACCAAAAGAAAAAATATGTCATTTAAAATGAAAATGTGTGTTATGCCCTCGATGTTCATAGAAAAGCTATTGCATGTTATAAATTACGAGTCACTTTAAAAATACATGAATTTGATCATGACTTCCAAATTATTTGACGTAGGAGTAGATAGTATGTATGGTTCGATCCCATGATCAACAGATATATATTTTGAAAGGCCATTAGGATAGGAAAAGAAATACTCCTGAAATATAGTATTTTCTACATTCATAAAGCTCGCGAGCAAATTTTTATGTTTCAAGCAATGTTTTGAAAACCGGGTTTGAAATCGACCCGGTTGAGTCATTGGGCACCGGGTCAACTGGTTTGACCGCGGGGTCAACCTGGTTTTCAATTTATTATTTTTTTATCCGGGTCAACTGGTTCGACCGCCGGGTCTACCCCGGTTTTTATTAAAAAAATTTGAAAAAACGAAACCCGGCCGGGTTTCGAGAACCGGGTTGACTCGGGTCACTCAAAACCCGGCGGGTCTAACCGGTTAACTCGGTTATAGAAACCCGGGTTTTTTTAACCCGGGTTTTTGCCGAAACCAGTCGAACCGGTTAACCCCGACCAAGGTTTCAAAACAGGTTTCAAGTACCAAATGATTTGATCACCTTTAAATGATCATTTTTAGACTTAAGAGAATATAGCATAGTACCCGCGCAAAGCGGCGGGAACCGGATAGTTTAAAATGGTTTTAGATTTCTTGAGATTTGGTACTGATGTATGACGATTTTCGGTGATTGTCAACTATTTTCTGTGATGGTGTAAAAGGTTGGGAAAATGGAAATGTAAGAGAGGTGAAAATGTGATTTTCACATATTGGTATATGTATTTAAAAAATAAAAAATAAAAAAATAAAAAATAAAAAAAATAAAAAAAAAAAAAACTAGTTGACGCATCATAATTAAGTAAACATAGGATTACGTCAAAGGAATGAAACATAATATGCTGATGGCACAAAAAGAAATATAGCATTCGATACAAAACGTCATTCCTTTAAAAGTCACACTTTGCTTCTCAACATGAGGTGTGTTTTATTTCATTCCATTATTGAACTGAAAGCAAAATTAACCGACTTAAATGGTATAATATATTTCTTTTATTCAAAATGTAACTGAAAAGTATGAAACACAATATGTTAGGTAACACGAAACCATTAAAAGTCACACTTTGCTTCTCAACATAGAGGTGTGTTTTATTTCATTCCTTGATTGAACACAAAGCAAAATTAACTAATATATTTCTTTCATTAAAAATGTAACAAAAGTACAATAGCGCGTTTTACACTTTTACTTTTACCTATTTATAGTGATTGTTCCATTAAAATATCGTCTATGCATATGGAATGGATCCATTTCATCCCAATGTTTAATCTTTTGCATATATATATTTGTATGTGTATGGCTAGTTTGGTTTCAAATTTCAAGTACAAAATTTCAAAACCGAACCGAACTAGAATTTAGCTTTCGGTTTGGTCACAAATATTTTTGGTTCGGTTCGGTTTTCGGTTATGACCAAAAGAAAAAATATGTCATTTAAAATGAAAATGTGTGTTATGCCCTCGATGTTCATAGAAAAGCTATTGCATGTTATAAATTACTAGTCACTTTAAAAATACATGAATTTGATCATGACTTCCAAATTATTTGACGTAGGAGTAGATAGTATGTATGGTTCGATCCCATGATCAACAGATATATATTTTGAAAGGCCATTAGGAAAGGAAAAGAAATACTCCTGAAATATAGTATTTTCTACATTCATAAAGCTCGCGAGCAAATTTTTATGTTTCAAGCAATGTTTTGAAAACCGGGTTTGAAATCGACCCGGTTGAGTCATTGGGCACCGGGTCAACTGGTTTGACCGCGGGGTCAACCTGGTTTTCAATTTATTATTTTTTTATCCGGGTCAACTGGTTCGACCGCCGGGTCTACCCCGGTTTTTATTAAAAAAATTTGAAAAAACGAAACCCGGCCGGGTTTCGAGAACCGGGTTGACTCGGGTCACTCAAAACCCGGCGGGTCTAACCGGTTAACTCGGTTATAGAAACCCGGGTTTTTTTAACCCGTTTTTTTGCCGAAACCGGTCGAACCGGTTAACCCCGACCAAGGTTTCAAAACAGGTTTCAAGTACCAAATGATTTGATCACCTTTAAATGATCATTTTTAGACTTAAGAGAATATAGCATAGTACCCGCGCAAAGCGGCGGGAACCGGATAGTTTAAAATGGTTTTAGATTTCTTGAGATTTGGTACTGATGTATGACGATTTTCGGTGATTGTCAACTATTTTCTGTGATGGTGTAAAAGGTTGGGAAAATGGAAATGTAAGAGAGGTGAAAATGTGATTTTCACATATTGGTATATGTATTTAAAAAATAAAAAAAATAAAATAAAATAAAAAAAAAAAAAAAAAAAAAAAAAAAAAAAAAACTTGTTGACGCATCATAATTAAGTAAACATAGGATTACGTCAAAGGAATGAAACATAATATGCTGATGGCACAAAAAGAAATATAGCATTCGATACAAAACGTCATTCCTTTAAAAGTCACACTTTGCTTCTCAACATGAGGTGTGTTTTATTTCATTCCATTATTGAACTGAAAGCAAAATTAACCGACTTAAATGGTATAATATATTTCTTTTATTCAAAATGTAACTGAAAAGTATGAAACACAATATGTTTGGTTACACGAAACCATTAAAAGTCACACTTTGCTTCTCAACATAGAGGTGTGTTTTATTTCATTCCTTGATTGAACACAAAGCAAAATTAACTAATATATTTCTTTCATTAAAAATGTAATAAAAGTACAATAGCGCGTTTTACACTTTTACTTTTACCTATTTATAGTGATTGTTCCATTAAAATATCGCCTATGCATATGGAATGGATCCATTTCATCCCAATGTTTAATCTTTTGTATATATATATTTGTATGTGTATGGCTAGTTTGGTTTCAAATTTCAAGTACAAAATTTCAAAACCGAACCGAACTAGAATTAACTTTCGGTTTGGTCACAAATATTTTTGGTTCGGTTCGGTTTTCGGTTATGACCAAAAGAAAAAATATGTCATTTAAAATGAAAATGTGTGTTATGCCCTCGATGTTCATAGAAAAGCTATTGCATGTTATAAATTACTAGTCACTTTAAAAATACATGAATTTGATCATGACTTCCAAATTATTTGACGTAGGAGTAGATAGTATGTATGGTTCGATCCCATGATCAACAGATATATATTTTGAAAGGCCATTAGGATAGGAAAAGAAATACTCCTGAAATATAGTATTTTCTACATTCATAAAGCTCGGGAGCAAATTTTTATGTTTCAAGCAATGTTTTGAAAACCGGGTTTGAAATCGACCCGGTTGAGTCATTGGGCACCGGGTCAACTGGTTTGACCGCGGGGTCAACCTGGTTTTCAATTTATTATTTTTTTATCCGGGTCAACTGGTTCGACCGCCGGGTCTACCCCGGTTTTTATTAAAAAAATTTGAAAAAACGAAACCCGGCCGGGTTTCGAGAACCGGGTTGACTCGGGTCACTCAAAACCCGGTGGGACTAACCGGTTAACTCGGTTATAGAAACCCGGTTTTTTTAACCCGTTTTTTTGTCGAAACCGGTCGAACCGGTTAACCCCGACCAGGGTTTAAAACACTGGTTTCAAGTACCAAATGATTTGATCACCTTTAAATGATCATTTTTAGACTTAAGAGAATATAGCATAGTACCCGCGCAAAGCGGCGGGAACCGGATAGTTTAAAATGGTTTTAGATTTCTTGAGATTTGGTACTAATGTATGACGATTTTCGGTGATTGTCAACTATTTTCTGTGATGGTGTAAAAGGTTGGGAAAATGGAAATGTAAGAGAGGTGAAAATGTGATTTTCACATATTGGTATATGTATTTAAAAAAAAAAAAAAAAACTAGTTGACGCATCATAATTAAGTAAACATAGGATTACATCAAAGGAATGAAACATAATATTCTGATGGCACAAAAAGAAATATAACATTCGATACAAAACGTCATTCCTTTAAAAGTCACACTTTGCTTCTCAACATGAGGTGTGTTTTATTTCATTCCATTATTGAACTGAAAGCAAAATTAACCGACTTAAATGGTATAATATATTTCTTTTATTCAAAATGTAACTGAAAAGTATGAAACACAATATGTTTGGTTACACGAAACCTTTAAAAGTCACATTTTGCTTCTCAACATAGAGGTGTGTTTTATTTCATTCCTTGATTGAACACAAAGCAAAATTAACTAATATATTTCTTTCATTAAAAATGTAATAAAAGTACAATAGCGCGTTTTACACTTTTACTTTTACCTATTTATAGTGATTGTTCCATTAAAATATCGTCTATGCATATGGAATGGATCCATTTCATCCCAATGTTTAATCTTTTGCATATATATATTTGTATGTGTATGGCTAGTTTGGTTTCAAATTTCAAGTACAAAATTTCAAAACCGAACCGAACTAGAATTTAGCTTTCGGTTTGGTCACAAATATTTTTGGTTCGGTTCGGTTTTCGGTTATGACCAAAAGAAAAAATATGTCATTTAAAATGAAAATGTGTGTTATGCCCTCGATGTTCATAGAAAAGCTATTGCATGTTATAAATTACTAGTCACTTTAAAAATACATGAATTTGATCATGACTTCCAAATTATTTGACGTAGGAGTAGATAGTATGTATGGTTCGATCCCATGATCAACAGATATATATTTTGAAAGGCCATTAGGAAAGGAAAAGAAATACTCCTGAAATATAGTATTTTCTACATTAATAAAGCTCGCGAGCAAATTTTTATGTTTCAAGCAAAGTTTTGAAAACCGGGTTTGAAATCGACCCGGTTGAGTCATTGGGCACCGGGTCAACTGGTTTGACCGCGGGGTCAACCTCGTTTTCAATTTATTATTTTTTTATCCGGGTCAACTGGTTCGACCGCCGGGTCTACCCCGGTTTTTATTAAAAAAATTTGAAAAAACGAAACCCGGCCGGGTTTCGAGAACCGGGTTGACTCGGGTCACTCAAAACCCGGCGGGTCTAACCGGTTAACTCGGTTATAGAAACCCTGGTTTTTTTAACCCGTTTTTTTGCCGAAACCGGTCGAACCGGTTAACCCCGACCAGGGTTTCAAAACACTGGTTTCAAGTACCAAATGATTTGATCACCTTTAAATGATCATTTTTAGACTTAAGAGAATATAGCATAGTACCCGCGCAAAGCGGCGGGAACCGGATAGTTTAAAATGGTTTTAGATTTCTTGAGATTTGGTACTAATGTATGACGATTTTCGGTGATTGTCAACTATTTTCTGTGATGGTGTAAAAGGTTGGGAAAATGGAAATGTAAGAGAGGTGAAAATGTGATTTTCGCATATTGGTATATGTATTTAAAAAAAAATAAAAAATAAAAAAAAATAAGAAAAAAAATAAAAAAAAAAAACAAAACTAGTTGACGCATCATAATTAAGTAAACATAGGATTACGTCAAAGGAATGAAACATAATATGCTGATGGCACAAAAAGAAATATAGCATTCGATACAAAACGTCATTCCTTTAAAAGTCACACTTTGCTTCTCAACATGAGGTGTGTTTTATTTCATTCCATTATTGAACTGAAAGCAAAATTAACCGACTTAAATGGTATAATATATTTCTTTTATTCAAAATGTAACTGAAAAGTATGAAACACAATATGTTTGGTTACACGAAACCCTTAAAAGTCACACTTTGCTTCTCAACATAGAGGTGTGTTTTATTTCATTCCTTGACTTGGGCCATAACAATAGCGGCCTGGGCTCACGAAGCCCAAAGCACAACCAAACTAATCGGGCATGCGATAAGGATCTTCTATTCATGGAATAGATATCCTTACCCCGATAAGCACCACGAGTGCGAAGAGTAAGGAGCAAGAAACACGGTTTCTCAGCCCCTATATATAGAATCATACGATTCTCATTCAAGGTACGATACACAACCCTAACTCTTTACGAGAACCCTAAATCGATTACTTACTCTCACGCTGGAGTCTAATCGGGGGAGACAATCCCTCGATAAGCCTAACGGTGTTGTCTTATTTTCTTAGTACGCAGGTAACAAGTGCTAAGAAGTGAATTGGTACGAGAGCCTAAGCCCATAACCAGGTACGCCCAACTTTTGTATCAACAAGTGGCGCCATCCGTGGGACCCTACTAAGAACCAAACACTAGAATGACGAAGCATAAGAATTCAAGTCAGCGGACTCCGCAGTCAGAAAAACGTGACCATCAGAGGAAGAATCGACAAGATTCAACCTCTAGACAGGTTGCTGGGACAACCAGCGCACCTGATCACCAAGAGGCAGGGACAACCCAACCTCTTCCAGCGACGGAACTACCTATAATTTCTTCAGTGGTCCCAAGCGTTGAGGAACTCCAACGCACCCTCTTCACCACTCCTCATCAGGCTACACCCGCAGTGAACAACACTGTGCCACCAGGCGCGCTTGAACGGAACAGGGTGCCTAACACTGAGGCAGAAATTCTTGCAACAACTGAGGACGCGCCGGATCTAACTTTGGGAAACTTTGTATCCCAAAATTATGAAACCCTCACCGCCCTCATGCAAGAAGAAGCAATAAGAAGAGCAAGCGCGAGCCTACAAGCCCGACTCAATTTTGCTCTTGAACGCGAACCATCACCACCGCGTCACCCACGAGGAAGACGCGCAGAACGTACCACTATCCATGATAGGTTGGGTACGATATCTGATTCACAATACTCAGGAGACAGCGAGAGGCGCACCAATGTCCACTCCAGACTTGGCAGTCGGGGAATACAAGATCGACTAGGGCCTCAACATTCGTCAAGCCAAGGATCTTCCAAACCTGGGAGTAGGAGGGTTCAAGACAGATTGGGGGGAAGAAGATCCCCAAGCAGAGATCCCTCAAGCTCTTCTTCTGAAAGAAGCCGGCGCAAGCGCCGAAAAAGAGACTACCCTTCTTCCAGCGACTCCTCGGACAACGAGGACAAAGAAACAGGACACTGGAAGTCAAGAGGAAGACGTCGTGAGGAAGAGAATGAAGATATGTCCCTCCCATGGCGACGCCAAAAAATTGATGCGTTTACACGGCGCATCAGCGATTACTCAGATCGCAAACGCAGACGCATGCCCGCTAATGTGAAAACATACGATGGAACAGGTGATCCTGACGACCACCTAAAAATTTTTGAATCAGCCGCAACCATCGAAAATTGGCCACAGCCTGTGTGGTGCCATATGTTTAATTCCACGTTAGTGGGAAACGCGCGCACATGGTTTAGCAAACTCCCACGTAGGAGCATTGGTGGATTCGAGGAACTACGGAAAGCATTCCGCCTCAACTTCACCCAGCGAAAGAAGTGCGCTAAAAACCCTGTGGAGCTAGCAAGAGTAAAACAGCGTCAAGGGGAATCAACCAGCGCTTTTATGGAACGTTTCAAGGATGAGTGTATACAAGTTAAAGCATGTCCTGAAATCCTAAAAATTTCAGGGTTCATGAATGGGATCAATAACCCAGAACTCATCCGCAAGCTGAACGACAAAGTCCCACAAACCTTTGACGAGTTAACAAAGCGCACTAGATCCTTTATACAAGGAGAAGCAGCTGCTGCGGATAGCAAAAAAGGTTATTCAAACTATAGGCAACAAGAACAGCCGCGGAGACAATCCAATGATCAGAATAACAACCGCAGCAGGAATTATCGCAGTGGAAGAGACAACGACAAATATACTCCTCTGACTAAGACTCCGAGAGAGATATTTGTAACAGAAGGTGCGAACTTCCCAAAACCACCACTGATGCGCACTGCAGAAGAAAAGCGCCTAGGTGGTGGATACTGCGAGTACCACGGCCAAAAAGGCCATACAACCAACGAGTACGTCCAACTAAAACAACTAATTGAAAAGCTAGTTAGAGAAGGAAGGATGGACTACCTCGTAAAAAACATCAAGGAAGGAAAAGATAAACAGAGAAACGGGGGTAAGAAAGAATCCCCAAAGGAAAAAGCTGATACTATATACATGATACAGTCATGGCAACGCAAGATAAAGCAAAAAGTCAGCCAAAAATTCTCTCCAGAAAAAGAGATATCCTTCCCTACTATAGCTGCGGACAACGCAGTCGTGGAGCCTCTAACCATTGAGATACATACAGGGGACATGACATCCACCGCATGTACATTGATGGTGGAGCATCCGCGGACATCCTGTACGATCACTGTTTCAAAAGGCTGCGACCTGAAATCCAAAGTCAGTTGATACCAGCTACAATGTCATTAACAGGATTCACAGGAGAAAATATTTGGCCCATGGGGCAGTTACGCTTATTGGTGGTCGTAGGAGATGAACAACACTCAACCGCGACATAGATAAACTTTATGGTAATAAGGTCTCCTTCACCATACAATGGTATCATTGGAAGACCGGGAATATCATCCATGCGCGCGGTACCATCCACAGCGCACGGAATGCTTAAATTCCCAGTGGAAGGAGGAGTAGTCACTCTCTATAACACAACAGTACCACCAAGAGAATGCATCGCAGTAACAACTGAAGTAGAGACTATTCCAGAACAGCGCACGGAAAAAACGCCAAATTTCAAAGTCGCTATTCACCCAGATTATCCGGAGCAACAAGTTTCGATTGGAGGATCTTTATCTGACAAAGGTAAAGCAGCTGTGTGCGCACTCTTGCAAAAGAACCTAGACATCTTTGCATGGGAACCAAAGCATATGACGGGAGTACCGCGCTCTATCACAGAACATAAGCTACAAATCCGACAAGGATACCCTCCAATACGACAAAAGAAGCGCGGCCAGGCCCCAGATCGTGCAAAGGCTATTCTGGAAGAAGTACATAAGCTCGTAGACGCAGGCATCATGCGCGAAGTATACTATCACGACTGGCTCTCTAACCCAGTTATGGTAAAGAAGAGCAATGGCAGTTGGAGGATGTGCGTGGACTTCACGGACCTCAACAAAGCATGTCCGCAGGGCTGCTATCCACTGCCAGAGATAGACTGGAAGGTCGAGTCCTTATGCGGATACCCCTTCAAATGCTTCCTAGATGCATATAAAGGGTATCATCAGATCCAGATGGCAGTGGAAGATGAAGAAAAAACAGCCTTCCACACCAGTCAAGGAGTATACTGCTACACAAAAATGCCTTTTGGCCTGAAGAACGCAGGCGCAACATACCAACGACTGGTGGACACAGCCTTCGAAAAACAAGTAGGCCGCAACTTGGAAGTCTACGTTGACGACCTTGTCATAAAAAGCCATACAGAGGACGAATTGGTGCGCGACATCGAGGAAACATTCCGAACGTTGGGGCGGATCAACATGAAGTTAAATCCAAAAAAGTGCACCTTTGGCGCGACCGAAGGGATGTTCCTTGGATACCTGATAGAACCTGATGGAATCAAGCCATGCCCAGAAAAGACAAAGGCCGTTATTGATCTCCCCTCCCCGCGCACACTCAAAGAAGTCCAGTCACTAAATGGAAAATTAGCAGGGCTGAACCGCTTCTTATCTAAGTCAGCAGACAAATCTCTTCCCCTCTTTAAAACGCTCACAAAGTGTACAAAAAAGGGAGACTTTCGCTGGACTACCGAAGCGGAAGAAGCTTTCCAACAACTCAAACACCATCTGGCATCTCTTCCTAAACTTGTCGCACCGCGACCAGGGGAAGAACTAATCATGTACTTATCGGCAACCCATGGAGCAGTCAGCGCCGTTCTATTGACAGACCGGAACTCCGTCCAGACACCCATATATTTCGTAAGTAAAGCCCTAAAGAAAACAGAGACTAACTACAGCACTATGGAGAAGCTGGTCTTGGCTCTAGTGTTCGCAGCCAAAAGGTTGCGCAGATACTTTCAAGCGCATCCAATAGTTGTAATCACTGATCAGCCAATCAAACAAGTTATCTCTAAGCCTGACGCATCAGGACGCTTACAAAAATGGAGTGTACTGTTAAGTGAGTATAACATCTCATACAGACCGCGCACTGCAATCAAAGGACAAGTCCTAGCCGATTTTATCGTGGAAAAGCCAGACAGCGACAGCCCGACATCTGCAGCTAAAACAGATTTACATGAACCCTGGATTCTGTTCACAGATGGATCTTCGTGTGTAGAAGGATAAGGCGCAGGCCTTATTCTTACAAATCCAGAAGGTATGGAATTCACCTATGCGCTACGCTTTGAATTCACAGCCACAAACAATGAGGCAGAATACGAAGCCCTACTAACTGGACTACGCATTGTAATTCAAATGGGGGTTCGCAACCTAGAAGCAAACGTAGATTCGCGACTGGTCGCTAACCACGTGCTAGGTGAATACGAGGCCAAGGATGAACACATGACCCAATACCTGGAAAAGACAAAATCTTTGATCAAAAACTTTGATAGGTTCACAATAAAACAGGTGCCTAGAGGAGATAACAAGAAGGCGGACGCACTCAGCAAGATCGCATCCACAAGCTTCGCACACCTCGCAAAACAGGTATTGGTAGAAACCCTAAAAAACAAGTCAATCTTGAAGAGGGAGATATCAACGGTGATAGTAGAACGAGGTCCTACATGGATGACACCTATCATCGAATTTATTAGCAAGGGAGTCCTACCCCAAGATCATAAAGACGCTCGAAGAATACGCCGCGCAGCGCAACGATTTGAACTACGCGACAATGTACTCTATCGACGGTCTTTTTTACAGCCATGGCTCAGATGTGTTGGACCCCTTCAAGCAGAATACGTCCTCCGCGAAATTCACGCTGGATCATGTAGTATGCACTCAGGGCCACGATCCGTGGTGGCAAGCGCTCTAAGGTCAGGGTACTATTGGCCAACAATGCATCGCGACGCACGCGATCTGATAAGAAAATGCACCAATTGCCAAGTCCATAGGCCAATTCCGCGCCGACCACAACAAGAGCTGACACCAATTACCTCACCATGGCCATTTTACAAATGGGGTATTGACATCGCAGGACCATTCCCTGTCGCAGCTGGAGGAGTAAAATTCCTCATCGTAGCCATAGACTACTTCACAAAGTGGATCGAAGCAAAAGCAGTGGTGAACATCACGGGAAACCAAGTCAAGCGCTTTGTTTGGGACAACATTGTCTGTCGCTTCGACCTACCGGGCGAGATCATATCAGACAACGGAAAACAATTCTGTGATAACCCATTCAAATATTGGTGCGCACAATTGAACATCACACAACACTTTGCTTCAGTCAAACACCCACAAACCAATGGCCTAGTTGAGCGCGCAAATCGCAGTCTAGGCGAAGGAATAAAAGCGCGCCTTGACAGACACAAAGGAAAGTGGGTAGATGAGCTCTCGCACGTCTTGTGGGCGCATCGCACGACAATCAAAACCAGTACTGACGACACGCCATTTTCCCTAGTCTATGGAACAGAAGCCGTCATACCAGCCGAGATAGGAATGCCAACTATACGCACAGCAGAGGTCAACGTCACGACAAATGACGAGGAACGGCGCATAGACTTAGACATACTGGAAGAAAGACGCGAACGCGCAGCTATACGCGAAGCAAAGGCTAAGGCAAAAATGAAGAAATATTATGATGCAAAAGTCAAACACACTTCATTCAGACCAGGAGACTTTGTTTACCGCGCCAACGATGCGAGCCACGCAGAAGACACGGGCAAGCTCGGACCCAAATGGGAAGGACCTTACGAGGTCACAGACGTGCTCGGCAACGGCGCATACAGGCTGCACGATATGGAAGGTCACGACCTGGCGCGCACTTGGAACATTTGCAATCTCAAAAAATGTTACTTTTAGGCTACGGCCCTTTCACAAACACACTTGCATCCTACGAGGTGCCCAATAAGTGTTTGTCTTTCTTTTCTTTTCTAGGAATTGTATTTTCTATTTTTTCTATTTACTTGCAAGTATTAATAAAATGTTATGGTTTCTAGCTAACTCCATAGCGCATTTTACTTTATTGCATATATGTCAATATTGTTTATCTTATATTTCTGCCTACATGGCGTGCATGCACCAATTAAAGACCCACGAAGGCATAAAGGATGAGTTAACCTACTAATTTACTCGTTGAATAAGAGGGTTGCAAACCCATCAACATTGGATCATGTATCCTTGCTAAGCGCCTTACTCTTAAGACGTCGAAGTAAGTTTCACATGCGCACCCCACGACGGATGCGCATATACCAAGTACACCGTACAAGCTTAGCAATATAACGAGCCAAGACACTTGGTCAAATAATAAAACTTCGCAAACAATGCAAGTATAATTCTTCAAAGTCACGCACTTAAAAGACTTAGTTAAAAAAGCAAACTTAGCAAACAATGCAAGTATACTCAAGTCACGAATTAAAAACAAAAATGTATCTTATTCCACATTTATTAATAATAATTACAAGGAAAGATACATAAATATACAAAAAGCCTATATACTATGGCGATGCTCAAGACTCTCCTCTAGAGCGGCGGAACTCCCCGCTTCCTTAAGCTTACTCAAGGTTATGGCATCCTGCATAGATACGGTCGGAACGCTTACAGCCACACCATATGATCTAGGAAGGTGTGCAGCGCCAATGCCACACATCACGGCCTTGCCCTTGATACCCTTCTTCACAGCAACCCTTTGCTCATGTCGCTCTAGCACCTCTTTCAAAGGAATTTCCTTCTCAAGAGCAAAAGGCTTAAGGATATCACGAGGCCGCGCGAACACAGGGACTTGAAGCTGCGAGACATCAGGTTTTAGATAGTAATCTAATTCCTCTTCCGCGTTCTCCACAAGATGGCGCTGCAGAGTCAGACCCGCCATCAGCACAGCTATGGGGTCATCTTGATCGCGCTCCAACTTCCCTATGTGCGGCAACTCAAGAACCTTCAGTCCCGTCATTGCCTGCAGCAACTCATCATAAGTCGTAGGGTTGTAACCAGGGACTTCCGCTAAGTCCTTCTCCAGCAGCTTGGCCTCATGAAGGTCCTCCATGGCCTGCGATCGACCACGCGCAATCGCACAGTGCACAACCTTTCCAAAAGCTTCCACTACCTCAGCGGACTCTAGTGTGCTCAGGGCTGCCAGGCGCAGCCCATGGCTAATCAACCACCTACATTCACAAAGAAAATTTGTGTAAGTAAAAAACATGGTGGTAAGGTAATTATGACAAAGTGAACGAAAATACCTGCGCTCGGCTATAGTGGACATAAGATGGGGGTACAACTCCTCATCATACTCTATGCTGAGGGCGCGCAGTTTTTCCTCCTGCATCGCAATCGCCTTCTCGATGCGCCCCTGAAACTCCTGGACGCTGACATGATGCTCCGCCCTCTTCTCTTCAAGATAAGACACCGACCAGGAAGTTTTAGCCTTTATTTGCTCAAGCTTCGCCCTCGCATACCTAAGATCGGCCAACATGCTCACCTTATCATCAGCAATCTTTTCAGCATACGCCCTCGAGGCCTCCAGCTCCACTTGCGCATTCGCCAACTGCGCACGGAGGGTCGCCAACTCCTCCTCCTTTTTGGCAAGAGCACGGCTCTCCCCAGCATACCTCCCTTTCAGCTGAGCAACAAGCTCAGCTTGGCGCACAGTGGTCGCAGCCAGCTCATCCATTAGCTGCTGCGCCTCGTCACCATCAGCAACCTTGGTCTTCCCCTCCCTGTTTTCATTCTGCGGAGAGGAAGCATCATCCACGCAGACCTCATCCTTCGCAGCGTCATCCCTACGCGACAGAAGAAGTCAACAAATATTACAAGTAATATGATAAAAAAATAAAAGAAGAGAGAAATGCACACTTACAGAAATGGAGAAACATCATCAACCTTCAACCGTGCGCCGGAGGTAGAGGTCTCTTCCGCGTTCGACTCTGCATCTCTGATGACGTGTCGACGCCTCTTCCTGGTGCCACTGGCCCCATCCTCTCCCTTGCGCTTCGAATTCTGTGCAACCTCCTCCCTCAGCGCCTCTTCAGGTTTCAGGATCTGGATGCTGTCAGACGACCCTAATCGCGCCTCCTCATGCGCCACTTCCACATTTGGCACCACCTCCACAGTGGGCGCCACCTCCGGATTAGGCGGCACACTCTGGACAGGCGTCACCTGAAGTGGTGGCGTGTCCTCAGGGACCGCATCAGGAAGGACGGTCAAATGCCCCTCCGTCGCCTCCAGCAAGGGCTGCTCCCCTTCCCTCAGGGGACGCACCCCTATGGTCACCTGCTTTGGCTTGTCCAGCTTTACCACCGCGAACAGATCCATCTCTGCGCGCATCAATAAAGAAAGAAAACACAAAAGGGATTAGTTATTAAAGGCGCGAAAACAAGAATAAAAGACTTACAAAGCATGAAGATTAAAGGATGAACACCCACCCCGGCCATCCTCACTTAAAAAAGTAGGAACCTCATCTGCAGCGCCAAAATAAGCGCGACTCAACCCCACATGTACCAAAAACTCCTCCGGATAAGGGTTAATGGCCAGTCGATTGGCATCTAAAGTTTGCGCGTCAGCAAGACTGTAGGAACCGGGTGCGGGGCGCCCATCCCTTGGTAAGGATTCCTGAGTATAAAACTCAAAGGGAGAGGGAAAGACTACGTCATCTACCCAAAAGAAGAACTCCCTCCAATTCTTGAGGGCGTCAACTTTTTCCGTATAACACTGAAGTGCCCCCTGGCGCTTCGCAAAGGAAACCCAACCATTTGACCACGTTGTGTGGTAAAAGGAGCGGAACAAGGCCACGGTCGGCTCTATCGCAAGTAAACGGCAGTTTACTTCAAAATTCGACACCTTCGCCGCACCTATACAGTGCAGCTGAGAGATGTGAAGACGATAGTGATTGAGCAAATCGCTCAGAAAAATAGATATGGGTACGCGGTAATTCGCGTACTCAAAAAATTTCGTGTATAGCCCTATCTTCCCTTCGGGGAAGTCAGCTATACACGCGTCGACATCTGGCGCCTCTGGATGTACATCCAAAGGCACGAAATAGTCGGAAGTGAACTGAATAACGTCCTCAATGGACATCGCGGAGCGAAACTCCTCCAATTGAGCAACCATTTTCATTTGCAAAACTAAGTGGGACACACACAAATTACCTACGAAAGTGAAGTAAGTTTATTTGCAAAAAACGCTCTCGAAGAAGGTGAATAGTGAGTAAGTGTGTGTGTAAAAATGGGGGGCGATGACTCTTATATAGGGTGGTAAAAACCCTAATTTCTCTCCACGTGGATCCCACTAACGAAAACGTGTGGTTGGAACTGAACCGGTACACGCACTTTTTCCCGATTTACGAGGGCCACGTGGATACTACCCCCAATTTTCGAGGCATACGTTTGAAATACTTATGACTAGGTGCATTGCACTTTAAATGGGCGGCAATATTTCAATGTGTTCCCGCTACGCTTACCGCTGTTAATATTAGTCTAGTATCCGCGGCTACGAGCCGCGCACACTAGACTAGGGGGACATGATGACGTATAGTCTATATATGGGCCATGAGCCCAAATGATAAACATTACTCGGCCCAAATTCACCACGAGTGGGCTATCATTATAAATGACTTGGGCCATAACAATAGCGGCCTGGGCTCACGAAGCCCAAAGCACAACCAAACTAATCGGGCATGCGATAAGGATCTTCTATTCATGGAATAGATATCCTTACCCCGATAAGCACCACGAGTGCGAAGAGTAAGGAGCAAGAAACACGGTTTCTCAGCCCCTATATATAGAATCATACGATTCTCATTCAAGGTACGATACACAACCCTAACTCTTTACGAGAACCCTAAATCGATTACTTACTCTCACGCCGGAGTCTAATTGGGGGAGACAATCCCTCGATAAGCCTAACGGTGTTGTCTTATTTTCTTAGTACGCAGGTAACAAGTGCTAAGAAGTGAATTGGTACGAGAGCCTAAGCCCATAACCAAGTACGCCCAACTTTTGTATCAACAAGGTTGACTCGGGTCACTCAAAACCCGGCGGGTCTAACCGGTTAACTCGGTTATAGAAACCCGGGTTTTTTTAACCCGTTTTTTTGCCGAAACCGGTCGAACCGGTTAACCCCGACCAGGGTTTCAAAACACTGGTTTCAAGTACCAAATGATTTGATCACCTTTAAATGATCATTTTTAGACTTAAGAGAATATAGCATAGTACCCGCGCAAAGCGGCGGGAACCGGATAATTTAAAATGGTTTTAGATTTCTTGAGATTTGGTACTGATGTATGACGATTTTCGGTGATTGTCAACTATTTTCTGTGATGGTGTAAAAGGTTGGGAAAATGGAAATGTAAGAGAGGTGAAAATGTGATTTGATTTTCACATATTGGTATATGTATTTAAAAAAAAAAAAAAAAAAAAAAAAAAAAAAAAAACTATTTGACGCATCATAATTAAGTAAACATAGGATTACGTCAAAGGAATGAAGCATAATATGCTGATGGCACAAAAAGAAATATAGCATTCGATACAAAACGTCATTTCTTTAAAAGTCACACTTTGCTTCTCATGTTGAGGTGTGTTTTATTTCATTCTATTATTGAACTGAAAGCAAAATTAACCGACTTAAATGGTATAATATATTTCTTTTATTCAAAATGTAATTGAAAAGTATGAAACACAATATGTTTGGTTACACGAAACCTTTAAAAGTCACACTTTTGCTTCTCAACATAGAGGTGTGTTTTATTTCATTCTTTGATTGAACATAAAGCAAAATTAACTAATATATTTCTTTTATTAAAAATGTAATAAAAGTACAATAGGGCGTTTTACACTTTTACTTTTACCTATTGATAGTGATTGTTCCATTAAAATATCGTCTATGCATATGGAATGGATCCATTTCATCCCAATGTTTAATCTTTTGCATATATATATTTGTATGTGTATGGCTTGTTTGGTTTCAAATTTCAGGTACAAAATTTCAAAACCGAACCAAACTAGAATTTAGCTTTCGGTTTGGTCACAAATATTTTTAGTTCGGTTCGGTTCGGTTTTCGGTTATGACCAAAAGAAAAATAGCCGAACAACCTGAACCGAAAAAACCGAATAGCCCGATAACCGAACCAATGAACACCTCTAATCAATACTCGGATAGTGATCATTATCTTGCAGTCATGTTGAGAATCAATAATTGATATAGAGATAAAGAAGTCAAAGAGGAGAAGCTCAAAGATTCGCAATTTATTTACTGAGCTTGCCGAGTGTCATAAAGTGCAATCTTATATTACAAACCATCATCGTAGCGAGCTAATTGCTAGGTGACCTCAATTGAATTAGGGAAACATAGTGTTGTGATTTCCATTAAATAAAGGATAAGGGTCATCTTCCTGACGGAGACGAGATTTCAAGATAGTGAAGAAAACTCTTAGGTGTCGAAATATGGTGGGTTTGTTAACATTTTTCTTGGACCTAGCCTAGTTGATGTATATCAACCTTAAAACTATCAATAGTTCCCTGCAACCTGAGTAAAGGAGGACATGAAGTTCGATGCAGCAGACCAAGAAAGGAATGACATTGTCAATCTGCAATATAACCAATAAATGCCCGGATTCTAAAAGAGCCCAAAACCTTATTAACACTAAACAAACTTTATTTAAAAATCAATTTCACATAGTTCAGCAACTTATTCGAATCTACTTTCATATAATAAATTAAAACAACACCTTACTCAGCTGAAAACTCATAGACCATACTGTGCTGATACTTTTCACCAGGCTGAACTACAATCGAGGGAGAGTTCCTTTGGTTGATGGCATTTGGAAACCCTTGTGTCTCTAAGCATACTGCTCCATGCTTTTCGTACACAGCTCCCTCTTTCCCAACAACCCCATTCACATAATTAGCCGTGTAAAACTGAATTCCAGGTGCATTGGTCCATAAGTTAAGAACCCCTGAGCTAGATGGATCCTTAAGTTTGACGGCATGTTTTAAGCCTGATTTTCCTTCCCCACAATCAAGTACATAATTGTGGTCATACCCTATACCAACTTCATGGATTGAAGTAGCAATTTTTTTCTCAATCGAGAAGTCAAATGGAGTTCCTTCTACAGGCTTGATCTCGCCGGTTGGGATTTGGGTTTGATCCAGGGGTGTGAAGTGTTTTGCAAATATTTGGGCTGAATGGTCGAGAATGGTACCGGAGCTGTGACCAGCTAGATTCCAGTAGGTGTGCTGAGCTAAACTAACGGGTGTTGGTTTATTCTCGGGAACTGCTTCCATGTCAAGCCTTAATGTGGTTTTTGAAGTAAGCGTGTAAGTTGCAGTGACGGAAAGATCACCAGGGTAACCTGATTGCAGCAACATATGTCATAATCAGATAATCACTTGTGATAAAATTGGGTGTAGGAGTCTACAATCTATTATTGCTCTTTGGAGTAAGATGATCAGATGTTTAAATGTTAGGCACATACTGATTAGAAAATCATTAACCAAAAAGAAAATCTGTTACAGAAAGCCTCAAATTAAGTATAATGAAGGTATCAGTAATAAATATGATTATACCCTTAAATAATGAATTTGGTTGCAGCTTGTTTGGAAATGATTATCCAAACTAAATCTGTTTACTCAAACGTTAAAAACTAATTACTGTGACTTTTAGGCCCAATAGTGAGATCATCATTTTTAAAATGCAAATACACACGCCTTCTTAGCTTACATACAAGTGTGTATAAAAGAGAAATACTTACCTTCTTCCCCATAAAGAGCATGGTATTTAAAGGTTATTGATGGATTGTCACCCTTCTTATGTTCAACGACTTCCCAAACTACCTTGTCGAATCCTTTAATCCCACCTTCAAACAAGAAAACAGAAAAGAGAAAAACTTTAAATAACTAGAATATATTGGTAATTTATATGCTTTCTCAGCTTCTAATATTCTATGATATCAGTGTAATCTAGTTTTCTAAAAACAGACCAACGTACACACACCAGTCCTCCAATAGCAGATAGCTGCACATGCAAGTGATGCATAAGAAATCTTATGCTAATTATACACTCATGATACATATACAGTATAAAATTTTATTAAAAATATCTTAACATCATTGTAAGAAGTAATCAAGTCACTTACTACAGAAGGTTTAAGTATTATGTATATGAGCTTTCGAGAAGAAACTAAGATGGCTTCCTTGTTTTTCTCTTTAACTAATTAGATTTTGGATCACCATGGTTCCTTCATTACGTGTTTATTCATGGTTTCAAGCCTAATAAACAAAGTGTTTCAAGCCTAATAAACAATTGTATGCATAGATAAACAAAAAATTTAAGGCAGTTACACCAGGTACCATGGAGACTGTTTGGACCGTTGTTAATAGGTAGCGTATAATCGGTCCCGTTAAGTGTGAACTTCCCCTCTTTAATCCTGTTTGCAACCCTTCCAACAATGCAACCAAAGTAGGGTGCTTCACCATTCTGGCGAAAAACATGAATGAAACAATATCATAGAATCAAATTATTAGTATATTAATGTGAGTACAAATGCCATTTCTAGACATGAAGAAATGGTACAGAATAAGCGGTGCTTGGATATAGTTTTTCAAACAAATTTTTACAAGTTACAAGTTGAATAACGAGAATCTGTTCAAGTTTTCAAGATATAAAGGATAACCCTGTGTTTATAGTATAATAATTACATATATTTATCACCAAATTACTTTCAATTGATCCATGAAAGGCTGACAACTCAAGACAGATTAAAGAAATGGTACCCTGAGAGAGTAATGAAATGTGCTTTATGTGACAATGAAAGTGATAGCCATGGTCATTTATTCTTCCAATGTCAATTTTCCTCTGCTATGTGGTGTAAAGCAAAGCAGATGAGCAAGATAAGAACAAATAGCAATGATTGGAAAGAAGCACTTGAAGAACTGGTGGTTATGCCAAACAGAAGAAATATTTGGATTATTGTAAAAAAAATAACTTGTTCTGGCCTACAAGTGTATATTTCCTATGGCAAGAAAGGAATTTGAGGCTCTTCAAGAGGAAAAAAACTTGGGAAGAATTACGGCTAGCTGTGGAAGAAATGATTAAAATGAAGATTGCCAGTTAGAAAGTTATGATGTCTGAGAATGTCAAAGAGGTGTATGATATGTGGGGTATTGATAAATGCATCACTAGGACAGATTGAGACGGTGAGCCATGAAAGATGGGGCTACCTACTCTATCTTTACTAGTGATGGATATGAGGTTGAGTGAATTGCAGGATGAGTGTATTCTTTTTTTTAGAGTACTAAGGGAGCTTGGGAGTGTTTGGTTGGGCAGTTTCTCTGATGGCCTTGTACCTTGCTAGTGAAGAAAAGATCCTGGATGTATCAGTATTTCTCGTTAAAAGTGTACTATGAAAGAGTAGTAACTTTAATTCAAGATTGCTGCTCTGATTCTGTGGTCTTAGTAGTCACTAGCATAAAGTAGGTATCCAGAGAACTGGGAATTCCTATAGATATCTGAGAAGCTTTGATGATGCCAGAAAGATTCTTGAACTCTACTCCCATTGCGTAGAGGAAGCAACAATTGGAAGTAGCTGTTTGAGTCTCTGGATGGAAATGTAGTTGAAGCTTTATTGGGTATTCTATGGAGGATTGGTGATGATCCACATAGGATGCCAGTTTATTTAGCAGACTATAACTGAACTATGAGGATGTTGCGGCATTGAAAGTTGTAGTCTTATTATAAGCTGGAAATTTAGTCTTGTGTGTGATTCATTAACACTGGAGGAATGGTTGGACGGAATGGATGGTTTCTTTTCCAATTGGTGACATGAGGATGTAAGCTGTATCAGTATGTTGGACTGAAAACAGTGAGATGGAAATGTAGTCCTTTGATGAATTTGGTGAAGAATGTTGGACAATATTAGTAGTTTGCGTACATGATTCTGATTAGAATGTTTGTTGAGTTGTATTCATAATGTAGCCTGGTTAATTAAATTCTATGGACCTGTCATAGTAGTAACATGATGCATAATGTGTTGTATATATTGATGGAAGGTAATATATGGTTCACCATTTTCACCAAAAATACTTGAACATCAAAATCAAAATTGGTTTTGGCTAAAAACTTTCAATTGATTGTCGTGAGTTTGTGACTGAAGTTCTAATGGCCATAATCTTACAACACACCCAAAAACACTTTATAGGGTGCTTGGGATTGCATGTTGAGAAGTGCTTCTGAAGTGTTGATTGTCTTACTTGCTTATTTATTTTGTGAGAAAATAAGCACATTGAGAAGTGCTTATTTGAAAATGCTTATGAACGTAAGCATAGAATATCCAATGTGCTAAAATTGCAAGCTCAAAAATGAAAATATCGCAAGGATTAAACATTCGGGTCCATATAAAAAAACATCAGGCCTCGAATTGATAATACGAAACTTGTTAAATATAATCATGAAAATAATACTAATCAAAATTTTATAATCTTTTCTAGTTACAAATAAGAGAATTTAGTTAAACCCCAATTTAGAAAACAAATTAATATATAAAAAAAATGCTGATTGAGCTCACCAGATAAGGATCAAGAGTGTCAAATCCAAGAACAACATCATTCAAAAGTAGAGTTAACACACCATTTTTGTACGATGATCTCATTATCTATATTTCTGATAACCATATGTGTGTGTTTTCTGATTTGAATTATAGGGAGTCGAATGATTTAAAATTAGATGGAGTAAACTGCAAAATACATCCCTGTGGTTTGCCCAATTTGACACCATACATCCCTCTCAAAAAAGTTAGGACAATTACATCCCTCCGTTAGTAAAAGTCAAACAATATACATCCAAAAGGACGAACGATGCAAATGTTGTGTCATTAACTTGGACACGTGGCAGTTAGTAAGGGTATATCAGTCATTTTACGTTTCCCTCTCCTTCTTTATATAAAAACACACACACTCACACCTCAATAACTCTCTCTCTCTCTCTCTCTCTCTCTCTCTCTTGAATAACCGGCCACCCCACTCGCCGGAACACCAGCAGAAACCGGCGCCGGCCACCGGAAAATTTTCCGGCAACCCTTTTTCTTTTTCCAATCGATAGATCGACATCTCCACAACCTATCTGGAGCTTTTGAGCTCTCGACACGCCCCCTAACTCACTCCACGCGCCACCACTGTGAACCACCACCACCACCGAGAGTCACCACCACCTCCTTTCACCTTGTTATCGACGGTAACCACCCACGAGCCACCCCCGTTCGTTATTTTGATTTTTATTCAAAACCCTAATTTCTAAATCTTTTAATAAAACCGATTTATTGATAAATCTTTTCTAAAAATCATTTTGATAAATGTTTTTAACTTCAAAAACTCGTGTGGATCCATTTTTGTTTGATGTTTGAGGTTCCGTTTGGGCTCGTTGGTGCTCGGCAGTCACCACACCCCACCACCGAGACTCTCGTGGTGGTGAGGGTGTTAATGATGTTCTTATTGTTGTTTGTGGACTAGGATTAGATAGGTGAGTGGTATCTGGTACTCGGGTTTGGATTTGGATGTTGTTTATGTTGCGTTTGGATTTAGATTTGTAGCTTGGATTTGGAGTTGATGTTGTGTGGTGTTGAGATTTGGATTTAGATTTTGGTTGGTGTTTGTGTTTGTGTTTGCGAATGGATTTGGAGTTGATGTTGTTGATGTTTGTGTTTGCAATTGGATTTGTAGTTGATGCTGTTGATGTTGTGTTGAGATTTGGATTTAGATTTTGGTTGGTGTTTGTGTTTGCCAAAAGGAAGTATATAAAGAAGGTTAAAGAAAAGAGGGAAACGTAAAATGACTGATATACCCTTACTAACCCTTACTTAACTGCCACGTGTCCAAGTTAACGATACAATATTTGCATCGTTCGTCCTTTTGGATGTATATTGTTTGACTTTTACTAACGGAGGGATGTAATTGTCCTAACTTTTTCGAGAGGGATGTATGGTGTCAAATTGGGCAAACCACAGGGATGTATTTTGCAGTTTACTCAAATTAGATGATAAAAGATATTTAAATAAAAAGGATTTGTTTGTTGTTGAAGAGAAATAAATACCTATTTCAAGTTAACTTATTTAGCTACTTAATAGAACGTCATCATTATGGAGGCTCAAGTTATGATCTTACAGCCCATAAAGACCCATTACGAGCCCGATTTTATAATAGTTTTTTTGTAAATTAGAATTACCGACTTTACAAGCAGCACACTAATAAAAAACATTTTAGTGTCCCCAATATAGTTGTCGTGATTGCACACTAAATGAGGAATACGATTATTAAAAAACAAATCGTATTATTTTTAATATATTATACGATGGGCCGAGGCCCAATGTTACATGAAATAGTTATCTTAACAATATCTTTTCTATATTTAAATTTAAATTATGTCTATATAAACACAAATAGTTATCGACCATAATTTATTAATAGGTACTACGCTTTATAGTGTAACAGGTTTACTAAATATAGTTTTTAACAATATATATTGTTATGATTCATATATTTTTGGTTAATAATATATCCTAAACTGTGTTTACATTAATATTTTATCAATGTCATGCAGATACATTGCTTTCATAATTGGAGTTTACTATGCGAACCACCGAAAAAAACAATGAAGATGGAGTAACATATAAAAAAGAAACTGTTAATGATTGTGATTTCAAAGTTAATGATACAAAGAAAATCCATAATTATGATGTCGTTAATTTTGAACTAAAACCTGTTAAAGATTTGAGGAAAGTGATCGGTGTTTTCCAAATGATATATATATATATATATATATTTTTTTTTTTTTTTTGTTACCGCCCGACATGTTATGGGTATTGTCAATGTGAATACAGAAGCGATGAATGTATTTGCCTAATAAACGCTTGCAACAGTTCATCTCAAGAGATATAAATACATGTTTTGAAAATACGTAATATACTTCTAAGTAAATATGGATCCATTTCAGAAACAAAAATACTAAAATGGCAAGGTTGCATTCGCTACCACAAGACCAGCCCCTCATCAGCTACGGTTTGCATACTCTGCTAAATGACCATTGAAGCAGATATTCGTGTTGCAAACAACTTGAGGGCAGCTAGAGACGGAGTGTTGAGAAGGAAGAACTCATTAATAATTACAGAGCAATTTAAAAGCTCGAATCATGTTTTAGTTTTTTATTTTGTACGTTTATATTTTTAATTATCTATGTAACGTTTAAAATTATGAACAAAAGTTGTATTTATTTGAATTAATGGAATTTAGTTTGTTTGTAAAAATGAACAATAAAATAAAATTGGGGGTGGGTGAGAGTATAAGACCCAAATGGTTAAGTTGGTTTTAGTCGTGAGTGAAAGGGTATTTTGAAGTGACACCCGATTGACAAAAGTTAAAAAAAACCCTTTCAAATTAATTATTGATTTTGTGTATCCTCATTTCCAATATTTTCCAAAAATCAAATCCAATTATAACCCGCCTAAGTACCAAACACACACTAAGGGTGCGTTTGGTAAGGGTTAATCGGATTGGGGGAATCGGAATGGATATGCTGCAAGTGTTTAGTTAAGATATATATCTTTCAAATATGGGATTGAAAGATATATATATTCTATACTCCAAAGGAGTCCAAGAGGCAAGGTATCAAACTATCATAGATGAAAGACTCACCTTATACCTAAACCGATACCGATTGTGATATATCGTAGCATATCAAACGCACCCTAAAACAATTGATTTATCAAAGAGTAAACTACACCGTTCGTCCTTGTGGTTTGCGTTGACCGCAGCCTGTGGTCCTTTGACCAAAAAATTGCACCGTTCATCCTTAACTCAGAAACGTTATGCACCATTAGTCCTTCCATCTAACGGGGTGGACTAACGCTCGTTAACTTGTTTGCTTATGAGGGTATAATCGTCATCTTGCACTATAAGGACGAACGGTGCAATTTTTCGCTTTTGGTCCATTTTTAATGCTTTCTTCCGGTTTTTTACGTTTTCACCCGTTTTTGTCCATTTTTTTTTACGTTTTCGCCCATTTTCGCCCGTTTTTTTTTCCGTTTTTTTACATTTTCGCCCATTTTCGTCTGTTTTTATCCGTTTTTTACGTTTTCATCCCGTTTTTTACGTTTCCATCAATTTTTTTACGTCTTCGCCTGTTTATTTTACGTTTTCATCTGTATTTTTACGTTTTCAACGATTTATTTTACGTTTTCACCCGTTTTTGTCTGTTTTTTTTACGTTTTCGCCCATTTTCGCCCATTTTTTTTTTCCGTTTTTTACGTTTTCGCCTGTTTTCGTCTGTTTTTATCCTCTTTTTTACGTTTTCATCCCGTTTTTTACGTTTACATCAATTTTTTTACGTTTTCGCCTGTTTATTTTATGTTTTCGTCCGGTTTTTTACGTTTTCGTCTGTTTTTTTTTACGTTTTCGCCGATTTATTTTACGTTTTCTTCCGTTTTTTTTACGTTTTCGTATGTTCATTTTACGTTTTCGCCATTTTTTTACGTTTTCATTCAATTTTGTACGTTTTCGTCCATTTTTTTACGTTTTCGTCAATTTTTCACGTTTTCGCCCAATTTTTTTTTTTTTATGTTTTTGTCTGTTGTTCTTACATTTTTATCCATACTTATCCGTTTTCATCCATTTTTATTCTTCCTTATCCGTTTTTATACGTTTTCATCCGTTTTTTTTACGTTTTCGTCAATTTTTTACGATTTTGCCCTTTTTTTTACGTTTCCGTCCGTATTTTTACGTTTTCGTCAATTTTTTGACGACAACATAAAAAATGGACGAAAACGTAAAAAAACATACGAGAATGTAAAAAAACGGACGAAAACGTAAAAAAACGGACGAAAACTTAAAAAAATAGACGACAACATAAAAAGCGAAGGAAAATATAAAAAAACAGGCGACAACATAATAAAACGGGCGAAAACGTAAAAAAATGGCGAAAACGTAAAATAAACATACGGAAACGTAAAAAAACGGAAGAAAACGTAAAATAAATCGGCGAAAACGTAAAAAAAACAGATGAAAACGTAAAATAAACAGGCGAAAACGCAAAAAAGTTGATGGAAACGTAAAAAACGGGATGAAAACGTAAAAAAAACGGATAAAAACAGACGAAAACGGGCGAAAACGGAAAAAAAAAACGGGCGAAAATGGGCGAAAACGTAAAAAAAACGGAAAAAAAAACGGGTGAAAACGTAAAATAAATAGGCGAAAACGTAAAAAAAACAGATGAAAACGTAAAAACCGGACGAAAACGTAAAATAAACAGGCGAAAACGTAAAAAAATTGATGGAAACGTAAAAAACGGGATGAAAACGTAAAAAAACGGATAAAAACAGACGAAAACAGGCGAAAACGTAAAAAAAGGGACGAAAACGGAAAAAAAAACGGGCGGAAATGGGAGAAAATGTAAAAAAAAAAGGGACAAATACGGGTGAAAACGTAAAATAAATCGGCCAAAACGTAAAAAAAACAGATGAAAACGTAAAAAACCGGACGAAAACGTAAAATAAACAGGCAAACACGTAAAAAATTTGATGGAAACGTAAAAAACGGGATGAAAACGTAAAAAAAGGGATAAAAACAGACGAAAACGGGCGAAAAAGTAAAAAAAAAGGGAAAAAAACGGGCGAAAACGTAAAAAAAAACGGACAAAAACGGGTGAAAACGTAAAAAACCAGAAGAAAGCATTAACAAGGGACCAAAAGCGAAAAATTGCACCGTTCGTCCTTGCACCGTTCGTCCTTATAGTGCAAAATGACGATTATACCCTCATAAGCAAACAAGTTAACGAGCGTTAGTCCACCCCGTTAGAGGGAAGGACTAATGGTGCATAACGTTTCTGAGTTAAGGATGAACGGTGCAATTTTTTTGGTCAAAAGACCACAGGCTACGGTCAACGCAAACCGAACGGTGTAGTTTACTCTTTATCAAATGAATGAGCACAATCCTCGTAAGGTGGAAGTTACTTTTCGGAATATCAAAGAAATTTCCATATAGTCAACGCAAACTACCTAATCTTTTACGCTCTGTTCTCGAGTTTTATTTTGTGGGAATGGAAATGATAGGTAAAGAAGAGTAAAGAAAAGAAGTGGAAAGAAAAGAAAGTTGCATTTATGTTTCATGTTCTCGAGTTGAAAGAAAATGAACGGAAATAGAAGGAAAATAAACAAAGTTGTGTTCTCGAATTGGGAGGAAAAGGAAGAAAAAAAATTATAGTTATGCTTTTTTAAACATAGAAATACATCTATAACAAAAGATATATAAAATAATGAACGTTACATAACTTATTTTATAACAAATAGTTTAGGTGTAAATTTGTTTCCTTCAAAATCCGCCCATATTTGGGCGGAAAATTTTGAAGGAAAAAACCTCTTAATTTTCCTATCAAATCCATCATATTTCCTTTCTTTTCTGTTTGATGAAAACTCGAGAACACATTAATTTTTCTATTTCCTTTCATTTCCTTTCCTTTTCTTTCAAAAACAAACTCGAGAACGCAGCGTTAGTTAAGCAACACTATTTGTACTAAAAGTCAAGGTCAAAACTTAAAACACTGAATCGCTCATTTCACAGACCCATCAATCAAACTCAAATTTAGTACACAAAACAAAATCTTTTAATTTGAATCCAAAGGTAATTCTTTTATTACTCTGTTTTAGCTTTATTTATTAATTACTGTCTTTATTTATTCATGGTTGATCACTGTGTTTAATTGATTACATTTTTGATAATTATATTTATTCATGGTTTAAAAATGTAATCTTGATTGGTTGTTTGCTTGATTAAGGTTGAATAGACAAGATTTTGCTTAGTTGAATATATGGCGTCATCATCTTCATCTGTACCAATAACAAGATTAGGATGGACATATGATGTTTTCCTTAGCTTCAGGGGCGAAGACACTCGAAACACATTTGTAGATCATCTTTATGCTGCTCTCGTTCAAAAAGGAATACATACGTTCAAAGACAATGTCATGCTTGGGGGAGGGCAACAAATCTCTCCAGAGCTTCTGAATGCGATCCAAGAATCGAGGTTTGCAGTTGTTGTGCTTTCCAAAAATTACGCAAACTCTTCCTGGTGCTTGGAAGAGCTGGCCAGAATTATGGAATGTCATCATCAGATGGGACAAAAGGTGTTACCCGTATTTTATCATGTCGATCCATCCGATGTGCGTGGACAGAAAAGAGACTTTGAAACCGCCTTTAAGCAACACGAGGAGGGCAAGTTTAAGGGAGAAACGGATAAAGTGAACAAGTGGAGAGAAGCATTAACAGCAGCTGCCAATTTTTCTGGCCATCATATCTCAGCATTTAGTGGGTTAGTTTTGTTTCTTCACTTTTTTATTTCTTGCACAGTAAAATACTCAGACTACCATTATACATGTTTGTGTATATAACCGGACGGTACAGTAAGGACCGGACACATCTTACCGGACGGACAGGAAAGAGCCGGACGGCAATTCAGCGACACGCGTCCCCCATAGCTGACACTACCTGTCAGGGATGTGCTACCCCTACATGTCAGAAACAGTTACCTACTAGTACTACGCACAGTACCTTAACAGTAGAAAGGTACAAGTCCAAAGTAGTATAAATACTTCTCATTTACTCTTATAATTCTCAGCATTTACTGCACTTACACACACATACTTTCATTAATACCCTGTACTTACTTTCACGCCTGAGCTGGGTCCTGGGACAAACCTCGGGGCGAGGCTAACGCGTTCTTTCATTGTGTTTCCAGATCCGAAGGACTCTCAGGACTCTCGGCTAGGAGACCACAACAAATTACTCAAACAAATTGGCGCCATCCGTGGGACCCGGGTTCAATCTACCAGGGTCGCACTATGTCGGGTCCGAACCCCGAAACCTCAGGTGGTAACGATGATACCTCCTCGGAATTGAAAGAACAGATTGAGGGACACCTGTCCGCCCTCAAGTCTCTAATGGAAGATTACAACCGAAGGGAAAAGGTCCAACCCATCCGGTTAGATTTCATCGAAGATAGTAATGGAGATGGGGCGCGAAAGGATAGAACGTCCGGGGGAATTGCAACGGGGGCAAAGGTGTCGGACGACGACTTGGGAAAACCTTTCAAAGAGATAGCCAACTCTCCGTTGTCCCGGAGGCTTCTAGAATTCTCGGCTCCGGAACACAGAATGCCATCCCACATCAAGCTCTATGACGGTTCGACGGACCCGGAGGATCACCTCACTAGATTTTCCGGGGCCGCAATGCAGGGATGCTGGCCCATGCCGGTATGGTGCCGTATGTTTCAACACTGGATGGAAGCGCGCGAGGTTGGTATGACAAACTCCCCTTCGGAAGTATTGACGAGTGGGCGGACCTCCGTCATCAGTTTACAACCCGTTTTGCTCTCCGCAAGAAATGCCTCAGGGACCCCACAGAAATAACCAAGATCGTCAGGAAGGCCAACGAATCTCTACCTGAATTCAAGGAAAGGTGGACTACGGAAACCGGATTCATCCAAGGGGTGCCAGAAATAATGCGGATATCTTCTTTCATGGATGCATGCAAGAACCCCGAGTTGGCGAAACGCTTCGCTGACCGAGTACCGAAGACGGTGGAGGAAATGATGAACCGGGTGGACGATTTCGTAAGATCAGAGAAGGCCTTCATTAGTACCGAGTTGCCTCGAGGAGAAAGAATGGAGGCCTCGAGAAGGCCTCCCGTCGGTAACTTTAGACGGGAGGAAAGACAATACCGGGGACCCTACGGGGGAGATAAGAGACCGTACGAAAATAAAAGTAGTAACACCAGACGAGACTGGTACGCTCCCTACAAACCTAGGGAACGACCTCCGTTGCTTCCTCCTCGAAACGACCATCACGAACGCCAAAACTATCCTGCCAAACTCTCATTAAACTCCCTCACTAAACTGCCTCGGGAAATCCTAGCGACTGAACGACAGTTGCAGCTCCCCATCCCTAGACCGCTTGGCCGCCCGCTCAGGAGGGAGGACCAGGATAAATATTGTGACTACCACATGGGCAGTGGACATCACACAAATGACTGCATTCAACTGAAAAAGCAACTAGAAACGGCTCTAGAGTCCGAGAAACTCAATCATCTGGTAAAAGACGTTCGACAAAAGGGTGGTCGGCAACGAGAGGATGAACCGCGACAGGACAGGATCATCAACATGATTCGCACACACATGAACGACAGAAAGAGGAAAAACAGAGAGCCACCGGAAGAATGGATGAACGTTCCACTGACATTCCCTCCTATATCGCCAGACGATGTGTCAGAAGAACCAATCATCATAGAGGCGACCATAGAAGGGTACCTCGTTCGGAGAGTCTTTGTAGATGAGGGGGCGTCTGTTGAGATTATGTTCGAACACTGCTTTAATCAATTACATCCTTCTCTCAAGGCGAAATTAAGACCCACTCGAACGGACCTACTTGGGTTCGCAGGTAGCATAACCAAACCGCTGGGTAAGTTGGAGCTAGATGTAGAATTTGGGAAGGGGAGACTGTCTCGGAAAGCTACCATGAAATTCACGATCATCCGTGCCCCTTCACCATACAATGTTATCCTTGGACGGAGCGGGCTCAAGATACTCCGGGCAATCCCCTCCACCATTCATTCGATGATGAAATTCCCCACGCCGGGAGGTATCGCCACACTGACCACCAGGTTCGCCGCAGTCTTGGAGTGCCGGAGGATAGAAGAGAGTCAGACAGAGAAAGAGCAGGATATGGTCGAAGGAAATGGACAGGGAGCTGGGAAAACAGAGGAAGTAATGATTAACCCGGCGTATCCAGATCAACTCGTCACTATAGGAGGAAAATTGACTAAGGGTTGTAAAATTCAGCTGAAGGAATTGCTCGCCGGCAATCTGGACGTATTTGCGTGGGAACCAAGTGACATGACAGGAGTACCACGAAGAATCATAGAACACCGCTTGAACATAAATGCATCAGTAGAACCCGTATGTCAGAAACGAAGGATGTTCGCCCCGGATAGAAGCCAAGCCGTGCTTAAGGAAGTAGAAGAATGGACTCGTGCTGGAATTGTCCGCCCGGTGAGATACCCGACATGGATATCTAATCCTGTGTTGGTGAAAAAGAGCGATGGCACCTGGAGGATGTGCGTCGACTTCAAAAATGTCAACTCGGCATGCCCAAAGGATTATTATCCTCTGCCCAACATTGATTGGAAGATAGAGTCCGTAATGGGGTACAAATACAAATGTTTCTTGGACGCATACAAAGGTTACCACCAAGTACAAATGTCTAGGGAAGACGAAGAGAAGACAGCTTTTTATACGGACCAAGGGACTTATTGTTACACCAAGATGCCCTTCGGCCTTAAGAACGCCGGTGCCACGTATCAAAGGTTGGTCGATGAAGCGTTCCAAACACAGATAGGTAGAAATTTGGAAGCCTATGTTGATGACATGGTCATCAAAAGCAAAGAGGAGAGAGAAATGCTAGCGGACATTGCAGAAACGTTCGACAACCTGAGGAGGATTAATATGAAGCTTAACCCGAGAAAGTGTTCGTTCGGAATGGAGGAAGGAAAATTCCTGGGATATTTGGTCACCTCCGAAGGGATCCGGGCTAACCCAAAGAAGACGAAAGCCATATTGGACATGCAATCACCCCGGACGTTGAAGGAGATGCAAAGCCTCAGTGGCAAGTTAGCGGCTCTAAATCGATTCCTCTCCAGGTCGGCTGAACGGTCATTACCTTTCTTTGAGACATTGAAAAATATCACCAAGGAGAATAAGGACGAGTTTAGGTGGACGGAGGCAGCGGAAGATGCCTTCCAGAGGATGAAAAAGCTCATCGAAGAGCTCCCTTCTTTAACCACGCCGATCACCGAAGAAGTTTTATATGTGTATATCGCTGCTGCCGACGAAGCCGTTAGCACAGTGTTAGTGACGGAGAGACAGGGGAAACAGAATCCGGTACATTACGTCAGTAGAACATTGAATGAGGCGGAAAAGAATTATGCACCGTTAGAAAAACTTGTCCTATCCCTGTTGCATGCGTCCAGGAGATTGCGGAGGTACTTCGAAGCTCACCCGATTAAGGTCGTCACCGACCAACCAATCAAGCAAATCCTCAGTAAAGCACACACGTCCGGAAAGCTCGCCAAGTATTCGGTGGAGTTGGGGGCATACAACATCGACTACATTCCCCGGAGTTCCATCAAGGGACAGGTTCTTGCCGATTTCTTGTCCGAAGCTCCCATTGGTGATAGTTCCCCTTCATATTTCCAACAACCAGCGAAAAAGCTAAGCAGAGACGAAACTGATAGATGGACGCTGTTTACAGATGGATCCTCCAACAAAAAGGGGGCAGGCGCCGGGTTGGTGCTAGTCAGCCCTACAAAGACAGAGTACACCTATGCTCTCCGTCTAGACTTCGAAGGTACCACCAATAACGAGGCTGAATACGAAGCTCTATTGGCCGGCTTAAGGATAGCAGCGGATATGGGCATACGAAACGTACGAGTGTACGTCGATTCAAAACTGGTAGCTAATCAAATAAATGGTGACTATGTGGCTGCAAATGCCAACATGGTAAAATACTTGGCCAAGACGAAAGGGTTGATTGCTAGCTTCAAAAAGTTCTCCATTAGCAATATCCCCCGAGCAAGAAACCAAAAGGCCGACGTGCTAAGTAAATTGGCAACCGTGGCGTTTGATCACCTCACAAAGGAGGTTCTGGTTGAAGTTTTGACGGAGAGATCAATAGGGAAAAGAGAGGTGAATGCGGTGGTGGAAGAAGAAGGAGATAACTGGATGACACCCATCATTAAGTGCCTAACCGAAGGGATATGGCCGGAGGACAGAAATGAAGCACGGACACTCCGGATGAAAATCAATCAATACGTAATGGACCAAGGAGTTTTGTTCAAGCGGTCTTACTTGGTACCCTTGCTAAGGTGCGTAGGTCCTTTGCAAGCCAATTATGTAATCAGAGAAATACACATGGGGGCGTGCGGGATGCACTCCGAACCCGAATGGTAGTGGCAAAAGCCATGAGACAGGGATACTACTGGCCGACCATGCACCGGGACGCCAGGAATGAAATCCGAAAATGTGACTCCTGCCAGATCCATTCCAGGGTCCCCAGACTTCCGAAAACGCCAATGACGTCCATAATGGCCCCGTGGCCCTTCTACCAGTGGGGAATGGACATCCTAGGCCCATTACCCCAGTCATCGGGGAAGGCAAAGTACGTGATAGTGGCTATCGATTATTTCACCAAGTGGATCGAAGCTAAGCCACTGGTCCGCATAACGGGAAAGGAGGTCAAAAGGTTCACATGGGAGAACATAGTGTGCAGATTTGGCCTCCCACAGATAATAGTCACTGACAATGGGACACAATTTGTTAATGACCCATTCAAAAGATGGTGTGAACAGCTACACATACAACAGATCAACACGGCGGTAGCTCATGCACAGGCGAATGGACTAGTTGAAGCCGCTAACAAAAGTCTAATGAACGGCATCAAGACTAGGCTAGGTAGAGAAAAAGCTGGATGGGTAGAAGAATTACCTAACGTCCTCTGGGCTCACCGTACAACACTTAAAATGAGCAACGGGGAAACACCATTCAGTCTAACGTATGGCAGTGAGGCTGTCATACCGGCTGAAATAGGGATGCCAACGCATCGGACAATGATGGTTAGAGAAGGGATGAATGACGACGAGGTCCGTCTGAATCTGGATCTACTGCAAGAAAGGAGGGAAGAAGCAGCAATCCGAGAGGCCAAGTACAAAGCCAAGATTGAAAAATACTACAACCGACGTATCCGACCGGAAACTTTCCGTCCCGGAGACTTCGTGTACCGCCGAAACGAGGCCAGCCGCGTTGAAGACCAAGGCAAGCTAGGCCCAAAATGGGAAGGGCCATATCGTGTGACAGAAGCATATCAGAATGGATCCTATAAGTTATATACGATGGACGATCAGGAAGTCCCCCAGAAGTGGAATGCTGTGAACCTCCGGAAGTGTTATTTATAGTTTGTATTCTGTTCAGAATTCTGGGTTGTAAGACTTGTCTAAGTCATTTTGTTAATCAAATATCAGAAACCCTCCGGATGGAGGGAAATTTTCCGTCATGAGCCACGAAGTAAACCTAAATTTGAGCGGAGATTAGCTACCTCCGTTCGACCCGACGGTAACAAACCTAAGGGATAACTTCTACGACCCTACGGTACCAAACCTAGGGGTCCGTCATATAACCCGACGGTAACAAACCTAAGGGATAACTTCTACGACCCTACGGTACCAAACCTAGGGGTCCGTCATATAACCCGACGGTAACAAACCTAAGGGATAACTTCTACGACCCTACGGTACCAAACCTAGGGGTCCGTCATATAACCCGACGGTAACAAACCTAAGGGATAACTTCTACGACCCTACGGTACCAAACCTAGGGGTCCGTCATATAACCCGACGGTAACAAACCTAAGGGATAACTTCTACGACCCTACGGTACCAAACCTAGGGGTCCGTCATATAACCCGACGGTAACAAACCTAAGGGATAACTTCTACGACCCTACGGTATCAAATTGTCAGCTGTCACAAATCAAATATTACAGACCAAGCGGAACAACGAAATAATCTAATGATCCTGCTCTTGATCAGCATTAACCACCCCGGAACTGCCAACACCGGGGGTAACTCCAGTCCCTTCCGGAAAGATGTTCATAAGATCAGCCAAGGGAAGACGATAAGAAGCAACTATCTTTTCCACAAAAGGGAACTGCTTGGAAAACATGCCATCATAGGCAGTCCGGAAGTTGAGTGCTCCTGACATATCAAAACCAGAGGAGGAATTCACAATCTCTTCAATCTGTTCGGCCTCCCGACCGACCTTGATCCCTTGCAACCAGCCAGCATCTATGGCTGCATTAAAGACATCTCCCCAGGCCATCTGATATTCATCGCTCTCTTGAAGTCTCTTGATAACCAACGGAACCAGCTTTCGGACATAGTTGTACCTCAGAATCTCCGCTTGGCTTGACTCCACAGTTAGTCTCTCCACCGTTTGACTCAGCTCGGCAGCCTTTGTTTCGGCCGTCTCGAGAGCAGTTGTCTTCACGGCCAAAACATTTTCCAGAGCTTGCATCTTTCCGTCCTGCTCACCAATCTTGGCCAACAGACCATCCCTTTCCAACTCAACGGCAGATAACTGGTTCGACAACCCCTCCTCTCGACTAGCACAATTCTGGTGCTGCTGCTGAAGTTCCTGGTTGGCTTTGGTCAGAACCTCAACCGAACGACGTTGCTCAGAAAGCTCAGACTCAAGCTCTTTGATCCGATCGGCCGAGCTAACACAACCCTCATGTGCCTGATAAAGTTGGGCATAGTGGTAGCTCGTCCTCTCGAAACGCTGAAGAACATCTGCTTGAGCCAAGCTCCCGCGTGCTAACTCAAACCAGGCACGCTGGGTGGCCTGGTGATCAGTCAAAGTGCCCTGCTCCGATCGGACTGAGGGAGGAGCCAGATGCACCATCAAGTCTCTGCAAACCTCTGCATCGTTCATACTGGCCCCAGCGGTCAGTTTCCATCCGGGAATGTAGGGTGCTGAAGAATCACCCCGTTCTATACACAAAGGACTTGCTTCAGATATAAAAAAAAAAAAAAAAAAAGGAAAAAAGGTGAGAAAAAAGACGAAAAGACAAATTTACCTCTGGATCCCCTACGAGGAAATGCCTGACAACTAAGATCAGCGGAGATGGATCCGGAGGGGCCTGCGAACGAAAAACAAGACAAAACATGACTTCCTGGCAGACAACGATAATCAACAGGTTCAGAATATACCTTCGTAAGCAAAAGCTGAAACATTTGGGCCGCCCAAATCTTCGTCCGGATCAAACATATCAAAGCCAAGACCATCCCCTTCAAGTTGATTGCCCGCAGTTTCCTGGGCAATATTTTCCGAACCGCTCACCAGGTTGGTAGCTTCGGTATTCCCAGCCTCCCCGCCTACCGGAATCTCCACATTCTCAACATTCTCTTCATCCTGCACATCTTCAACATCCGCCGGGTGTTCCACATTTACTCCATCGACCCCCTCGGCGTTCGGATGACTTATGTTTATGGGGGAAGGGGATCGAGTTCGATCACCTTCAGAAGAACCTTCATCCTCCGATACCAAGACGCTAGAAGGATGGACCCTCTTGTGTGGCCGATGAGGGGGATCAACGGATGTACGCTTCCTGCTCACATTAGGCTGAGTAGCCTGCTTCTTCCTATCCTTTGCTGCCCGAGCATCTATTACCCGTTGGTTGGGTCTCTCAACAACCCGTTGAAGTCCTGACTTGGCAGGAAGAGGATCTTCAGGGCCCAGCGGCTCAGTCACATGCATCTCGGGGGCACCCCCACCGGCCAAGGCTGGCCCCTTGCCGACACGAGAGAGGGAAGTGTTCGGGAACCTAAGGAAACGAGACATCGGTACAACTGCATAGAAAGAACAAGTATAAGTACGGCATAACAAAACACAAAAGAACACAAGACGCTAGATTTACAACAAAGAGAGTTACCGTTCCCCTCCCCGTCCTTAAAAACCGGTCGATGACTGGGGTACTTCCAAAGCTTGGACAAACCGGCCTCGAAGAGCAGGGCAGGATGAAGGGCCTGTATATCCACAACAGCGGCCGTCAAAGCATCCACATGCTCTGGCTGATAACCCCCCGCCGGCGGCAGCTCGGAAACACTGGAGTCCGGATGTCTCCAGGGCATGGCTTGAGGAATCGCCCTGCGGTCGATAAGGAAGAACCTGTCCTTCCAATGCTTCAAACTCGAACAGGTTTCGTTGAAAATCCTCGCCGGACTATTCTTACCGGTACGACGAGCAAAGGAGAACCAATGCCCTTGCTTTTGCAACGTATAAAAAAGACGGAACAAAGTCACATACGGAGCAAAGTTCAAACTCCTACAATACACTTCGAACAAAATGACCTTCGTCAAACCAATCGGAACTAGCTGGGATATATGCACCCGGAAATGATTAAGAACCTAAAGAAGGAAGGTCGAAAATGGAACTCTAATCCCTGAAAACTCAAGATATGCTTCGTAGATCCCAATGGCATTCCTCGGTAAATGTTCCATAGTCATGCCGGGAGGTGGTAGACGGGGATGTAAATCCTCGGGAATCCCGTATACCCTGGCGGCCTCAATCACATCTTCCTCCGACATAACGGACGTATATATATGAATATCGAACTTCGGCATAACATCCACGCCGCCGGAGGACGATGCAACGTTACCCGTTCGCTCAGATGCAGACGCAACGTTTCCTTGCGAACCGGAGGCCATAACTTAAGAACGGAGGGACAAGGTAACTCTCTTACGAAGGGAAAGGAAGGGAAGAGTCGGAGAAACGCACCTGATAAGAAGACGAAGAGACCGGAATGCAAGTGTGGGAAGAAAAGTAAAACAGTAAAAAGAAAAAAACGGGAGGCATAAGCATTATATAGGGGAAGTTGATGGAACAGTAAAGCGTCGCATCGTGTCAGACCCACACGTGGGTTAATCTGAGCCACCCACGCCCATATCTTGGGACACGTGCCCACATCTCACGATTCCCGGTACAAATGCGATTTACCCCAGGTAATGGGCCTGGGCCCATGGAACAATGAGCCAGCGATAAAACAACTTGGCCCGGATAGAACAAAGATAATACGAGAACAACGGGGGCCCAATTGTCCGGACAAACGAAATATCATATTACACCTTCTCAAAGCTGTAACACGATACTGGGGGGGGACATGTTTGTGTATATAACCGGACGGTACAGTAAGGACCGGACACATCTTACCGGACGGACAGGAAAGAGCCGGACGGCAATTCAGCGACACGCGTCCCCCATAGCTGACACTACCTGTCAGGGATGTGCTACCCCTACATGTCAGAAACAGTTACCTACTAGTACTACGCACAGTACCTTAACAGTAGAAAGGTACAAGTCCAAAGTAGTATAAATACTTCTCATTTACTCTTATAATTCTCAGCATTTACTGCACTTACACACACATACTTTCATTAATACCCTGTACTTACTTTCACGCCTGAGCTGGGTCCTGGGACAAACCCCGGGGCGAGGCTAACGCGTTCTTTCATTGTGTTTCCAGATCCGAAGGACTCTCAGGACTCTCGGCTAGGAGACCACAACAAATTACTCAAACAATACACATCTCTCACATACCGCTAGGTCAAGGCCCTTTTGGTTATGTTGCTTTACTAATTTACCGACCTTCACTTCAGTTGACTACTTTGGATTAAGCCAAATACAAGTTAATTAGAAATTGGTGAGGTGGTCCACCAAAAAGAGTTTACTCAGAGAAGAACTCTCAACAAGTGATCAAACACATGGCATATTAATTAGTGATGCTCTAATGTTCTAGCTATGTTCTGTTCCCCTGTGCTACTTAGAAAGCACACTGTAGGCACCAATGGCGGTGCCGTTGGGTTTTTTTTGGACCAACGACGGTGCCATAGTGCACCCTCATCCAAGCCATTCACATGCCATTCGTCCTCTCGTGGGTGAGACCATGGGCGTTGTTGGGTTTTTCCATTTTTTTGTTTTGTGAGTGGGGTATATTTGGTGGTGTGTTATGAGACCCACATGCACCAATAACAGTTATTTTTTGGAGGGTGTTTTAGTTATTGGGTTTTTGATGAGATGGCACCCCAATAAAATGTATTGGGGTGTTAGTGCACCTTGCACTCTTAAGACTGTGCCATGTCTGCATATTAATTAGGCTGTTATTTAGTAAGATCATAGACATGAGTTGTTTGGTATACAGTGGTGATGTATCAGTATATTTATGAGATTTTTTGAACATAGTGATACTATGAGTTACACACGATAGTATATTAGTAGTTACACACGATGGTATTTTTTGAACATTGTATCCTTTTATTTTTAACTGGTAATTGGCATAATCGTTCAAAATGTCTAACATGTAAGTTATACTCAAATATTGATAGGTTTGATGTTTTCAACTGATGTGTATGTTAAGAAAGTGGTGCAAGAATCAAGAAAGTATCGTTACCAAAGATTTTTCTACTTTCATAACATGTCACTAGGAATGCATCAACATTGTAGTATAGCTTATATCATGTTAAGAAAATTTAGTATGAATTATACCAATCATTTTTTGATAGACTAATAATGGACCATTATGACCTACACATATAAGATAGAGATCCAATAGAGTAAAAAAGAAATATTTACCAAATTGAACAATTAAAATAAATAAAAAAATAAAATCACACAAAAAGGTTTCACACTTAAGATCAATTATAATTTTATGCACCCAACTTTTTTCATAAACAACATATTTTCACTTTCCTTCTTTTTACACTCAAGAACACATTTTTTTTTTTTTTTTTTATACTTTTTGTCATTTACTACATTTTTTTTTTTTTTTTGAGAACACTACCTAAAAGTTATGGGAAAGACTTTTAATACGCTGTCAACACTTTAAATCTCTTAGTTCACGTATGTAGTAGAGTACGAAGTTACCTTGATTTTCAACAATCCTTTTTGGAAGATCAAAGAAATTTCCAGATACTCCCTCCGTCCCATATTAAATGTCCAGATTTGACTTTTCAAGTCTATCTTTATCAATTTTGACCTTAAATATTTTTGTTTGTGTTATATAGTATTTGATAAAAATTATACGATATAATATCCCACCTCCTAATTTTTCCCCTTGTGATATATTTTTTCCCATGTTATGTTCTAAAACTATTGATCATATCCACATATTTGGACCACAGCGAAAAAGTCCAAAACTCATACATGTGTGGCCAGCTTTTTATAATATGTTAAATACCTTATTTGCATGACATGTGCATATAAAATTCTCTACAGCTAAACACTTTGTTACTATGTTTAATATGTTGATCTTGTCTAAAAAGTTTTTAGATACTTGATGGCACATTTTATACTTAATATGTCAATGAATATATGCGAAGTTAGGAACATTGAACTCGCTTACTTTTGATTGTTTCCTTTGCAATCGGCTCTGGGAGACCACTTTTTCCATTACGTGGAGGCTAACATACCTGCCAAAAACCGAAAAGACACACGGTAGGTAAAAGATTAATTGTTACACATGTCATAAAGTACCCTAAATTACCAACTTTAACTACAGTAGTAACATGTCGTGTACCTTTGAAAAGACAGTTTTTAGTTGCCTAGTTCAATCACCTAAAGTCTGGATATGCTCACTCAGTCAGTCATCTCAAGAGGAAGAAGTAATGGAAAATGGGTGCCTATGAACACGTATCGATTGTTAAGTTAGTGCCGTTACATGAACTTTTATAATTAAGTGATCTAAATGTACAACTCACCATTCAAATGGGAGACAGTAGCACAGTTGACAAACATGCATTGTCCACTCTATTTGACCCGTTAGTGTTTGTCTTTGTCATATGAAGTGCCAATACATTTACAGGATAAATTGCCACCTATAAGAAACACCAAGGGTGCGTTTAGTTGGGGGAAAACATCCTTGTTTTCCACAAAATGTTTTGTGGAAAACAGAAATCACGTTCAAATAAGCGTTTCTCAACAAAATGTTTTGCAAAACACAAAATCCCCTATTTCCTAACTTAACAAGGAAAACTACAAAACAAATTTTATTTGTTTTCCTTGTTTTCCCTTGTAACCCACAACTCTCCATCCCCTTCTTGAAAATAGAAAATACAAATATCAACTAAACGCGTTTTCTATATTTTCAAGTGTTTTGTGGAGATAAATTTCCTTTCCAAATTTATACAAAACTAGAGATAGAAAACAAGAGATTTTTTTCTCCAATTAAACGCACCCTTAATATCCTTAGATATATTATCCAGTTGTAACAGAGGTCCCAATATGAGCGGACCGTAGTACAGGTCAAAACAGGCTTGACACTGAATCACGAAACTCTTATTAATCTCTCACTGGCATAGAGCGAGACTGGAACTACTATGCATATTCACATTTGAGCCTAATAACCATGGTATAGTTTAACAGTAAGAAGTTACAACTTATACGACATAGATTGGAGAACTGGGAGAATATAGAGGATCTAACCGTCTTTTTGTACCATTCCTTGGCGAGGTAAATTTTGATACCATGAACTATGAGCAGCATGTAGACAATAACAAAAAGGTGATGGGAATACCAAAATGCACTAAATCCCGTTAGCTTCTTTAAAAACTAAGGTAAGTGGAGTTTGCCTTGCCTTAGCCACGGGGTTGCTAGTGTAAAAGCTATGATCATTACTCATTAGTACTGTGTGCCCTTCTGGTTTCTTAACAAAATTCCAAAACTCTAGGCTGATCCGTGATCTTGTAGCGTTCATATTCTTCATCAATGATTTTATTGCTGTTTTTGTGCAAACAACCTTGATGACCGTTTTGACTTCCCCATTCACACCCATTGCCTTGATCTAAGCTTACTGAGAATGACATATCAGAAAGCTCAATATCAATTCCAAGCGTCTCAAAAAGCTCCATCATGTTAGGATATGTAACCTGTGCACATAAATATGTAAAATTCATATATATTATGAAACTGTGATGACAAAAAAATGATAACTTAGAATTACTTACCCAATTGAAGACCATGAAACGCAACTCCAAGTCAACACCATCGTCCATGGTGAAAGTCTTGGCCTGACCACCAAGATAGTCTTCTTTAGCACCACCCTAACTTTTTTAGTTCATGCGTGGACACCAGCCAACTAAGGCCTGCGCCAACAACTGTCACTCTCATCTTAGACAACGTCATTAAGGTGGTGACGGAATGAGGTTAGTTTTGATTGGTGTCGTGTATGTAGATAGCATCTTAGACAACGTCATTACAGGCTTATCGTGTTTGTTTTGATTCAGGGAAAGTTAGAATGTTTTGTCTCTTGGACTTGATGGTGATGAATTTTGTGGTTACCCGGTTTTTTATTAATTTTACTATTTGGTCCAAAACTATAGATAATGAGATTTCAAGTACACATGTATTTTCCCTTTTTTAATTCATCCATCCGACTATCCGAGTATACAACCGATTTTTATAAAATTTTGGTTAAATTGGGAAATATTTAGGTATTGTTATAATCAAACATCTTTAAAAGTAATTAATAATAATTTAATTATTACTTAATAAGGAAAGATTTAGTTTTTTGAAATACAGGTTTCCCCACTTGGGGTTTTCCTTTATCATATACATAAAAGATTGCTTATAAACCGTTTAATTATACCAGCCTATTGACCTACATAATTATTCACCTCCACAGTCTGTATTTTGGTTTACTTTGCTAGTTACACTCTTATACATACAGGGGTGAAGCTGCAATTGTCAACAAGATTGTTGAAGATATTTTTTCTGATAAACCAGCCCATGGTAGGGAGAATAATCTAATTGGTATTGCATCTAATATTGAGAAATTAATTTCAAAGTTAAACATAGAAGCAACACAAGAGGTACGGACTATAGGGATACATGGTATGGGAGGTATTGGTAAGACGACTATTGCTCGAGTATTGTTTCGCAGAATTTTAGGTAAGTTTGTTGGTGGTAGCTTCATTAGCAACGTTAGAGAAAATAGTTCTACTCCAAAAGATATATGTGCCTTGCAAGAAAAAATTCTAAGAGATATTCTAGGGGCACGTAACTGGTCCAAACTTCGGAATCCTGAGGATGGAGCTGAAATGATACAAACAAGATTAAGCAATAAGAAGGTTCTTCTTGTTCTTGATGATGTGGATGATTCCAAGCAATTAGAGTTACTAGCTGAATCAAATGAATGGTTTGGTCCAGGAAGTAGAATCATAATAACTACTAGAGATGAGCGTCTGTTATCACATGCAAATGCCAAGTACAAACCTGCTCTTTTACGTATGGATCAAGCTATTAAACTCTTCAGTTGGCACGCCTTTCGGGAAAAGAACCCTCCTGATGGGTACAAAAACATTTCAAATCGGGCAATACGCTATACCGGTCATCTTCCTCTAGCCTTGAAAGTTTTGGGCTCTTTCTTACATGGAAGAGAAGCAAGTGTGTGGGAGAGTGCATTAGATAAACTAGCCAAAATACCAAATAGAAAGATTTTTGACACACTGAAGTTGAGTTTTGATTATCTTGATGATGATGAGAAACAAATATTCCTTGATATTGCATGTTTTTTCAAGGGCAAAACAGTCGAAGATGTGACCGAAGTACTAGATAGTTTTGGTTTTCACACTGAGATTGGGATTAGTGTTCTCGTTGAAAAATCTCTTATTACGCTTTCAAACAAATATCTAGGTATGCATGATCTCATACAGGAAATGGGCCGGAAAATCGTTAATGAGAGTTTCCCGGGTAGCAGGGTATGGCTTATCAATGTAATTCATGACTTGATTAAAGAAAACAGGGTAATAAACCTCTGCTTTTGAACAGCTGATATATATGTAAAAAATATTTGTTTCTGGATAACATTATTGATCCAGGGTTTGCTCTTCGGTGCAGGAACTACATGCAATTGAAGCCATAGGTGTGACGCGCATAGACCCAGATCTGGGTTTACCCGTTGATGTTTTTGAAAAGATGAAGAATCTTCGGCTACTTGATGTTTACGGTAAATTCACTTGTGGTGAACCTACCTCTCTCCCTGATGAGTTACGATGGTTTCGTTGGAGTCGTTACCCTTTTGCATCTCTACCAGTAGCAGACATGCATAAGCTTGTTGGTCTTGAATTGTGGTTTAGCAAAATTAAATATTTATGGAATGGACACAAGGTATTTATTAAGCAGATGAAACGATTTTCCTAGCAACAGAGCGATAATTTACTAAAATGGTTCTTATGTTTGCCACATATAACATATTCAGTCCAAATTTTTAATAAATCTCGGATGTTGTCTTAAGAGGATTCGTCCCTTTTACGTCTTATGGTTACTCTTTAACCAGTTAAGTAATGGCTGTCACTTACAGTAGTTATTATTATTATTTTCATCCCACCAAACACTTTCATCATCAACCCTCATCTTTCAACCAAAAGTACCCTCATCGTTACCTTCCTCATCACATGTCATCTTCTCCATAAATTTATCACAACCAAACACGCATCCTTCAATTAGAAACTTTTTATGAGGATGAAATAAGAAATGAGATGAAAAAAATCCTCTCATTTAAAGGTGAAAGGAAAAATATCTCATATTTAACGGTCAAACATAGTCAGAATAACGGAATCACGAAAAATAAACTAACTAAACTCGTAACTGGTCGTAACTTTTAGGATTGGATGCAAGATTTTTTTTAAAAAAATTTTAGACTAAGTTTGTTATATCCGACAAATCACAAGAACCATTTAAGTAATTAACTCTATATTTGTTTTCAATATAATCCTTGATTTTTATTTATTTTATTTTTGTTGTTTTTGTAATCAGAGTATGTTGAACTTGAGAATCATTAACCTCGACTATTCAGACTCTCTCATAAGGTTTCCAGATGTTTCTGGAGCCCCAAATGTTGAGATTTTGAGTTTGTCACGTTGTGAGAACTTGGAGGAGGTGGATGAGTCTCTTGGATATCTCCGAAGGCTTAGTTACTTGAACATGAGTCTTTGCTCGAAACTCAAGTGTCTGCCATCCAGGCTGGAGATGGAATCCTTGGAGTTGCTCATTCTCTCTGATTGCGAGTCTCTTGAAAGATTCCCAGAATTGTCACCATGTATGGTTAAACTATCTCATATAGATTTGACCGCTTGTTCGAATTTACAAGAACTGCCATCATCCATCGAGAATCTGTGTAACCTACGCTTCTTAAATCTCTCGTATACAAGTCTTGTGTACATTCCACACTCTATATGTGAGTTAAAGTGTCTCACGAGCCTTAATCTTGTTGGTTGCCATACACTGCAGAATTTGCCAGATGAGTTTGGAAGAATGGAAAAATTACAAGAGCTTCACCTGAAACTACCAGCCTCTGTTAGTTTTCACGTTTTGAATAATTTGTGTTCCTTGAGAAAACTAGATCTTAGTGGTAGTCAAATCGGAGACAAAGATTTCCCTGAAGATCTTAATGGATTTTTTCTCTTGGAAGAATTATCTCTACGTGGGAACAATAGATTACTAGAGTTGCCTGCAAGCATCACCCACCTTACTCGTCTCAAAAACCTAGACATAAGTGAATGTAAGGAACTTCAAATAGTGCATAGGCTCCCATCAGGAATACAAGTATTGGATGCACGCAATTGCGGATCATTAAGAAAGATTGAAAATCTATCTGAGGTTTATGAGTGGTTGAATAACATATCCCTCTATGATTGCAAACAACTCCTAGATGATGCAGAAAGTGAAAGATATCTCGATAAGATGTTAAAGGAAACTTTTCTTACGGTAACAAATTTCTCCCTACCATTCATCTCAAATTTTGTTTGTTGATGCGTATGCAATTTAAGGTTATAGTTTTGTTTTGAGTGCAGAAATATGCTGTTGTAGATAGTTGTGTGAGTATTGGTGTTCCTGGAAACATGATTCCAAGATGGTTTAAAGAACAACAAGATGGAGACAAAATAGCATTGAAGTTGCCTCCCAATTGGCAAACCCAAATCACGGGGTTTGCAATATCTGCTGTGTTCAGTCCCGAGAGGCAATATGATATTTACCTTGATATAGACTTAAGATTTGAAGATGATGGAATGCTGATTACTGAGACAGATATTGATTGTATTAATGCATGTTCAGGATCTGAGAAGGGGAATTTGTGGGTTGGTTACGTACCATTTAGTTTGTTTGAACATCTCAATGATCATGGTGAAGATTGGTCTCACATCTTTGGAGGTAATCTTTTCATTAATATATTCAGTTTGGACAAAGCGATAAGATGTGGGGCAAAAGCTGTGTACAAGGAAGAAGTGGAATCAACCCAACAAACTAAACCATCCATCCCTTTTTATTGGAACTGGAAGGTTTCTCAAACTTCTCCAAAATACTTTCGAATGCAAGGGTATCTGTGAAGAAGACAAATAAGTTTCGTGATTTCGTCTATAGATATATATATATATATTTTTTTTGCTTGGTGCAATAAGTTTCTTTTTAAATAAGATTCATAGTGTATTTCGTTTTCTTTAATATTTGACATATTAATTGTGGATCGTTTTTTGATCTTTAACTAGATTTAGAACCCGTGCATGCACTTAATAACTAAATTTCGGGCATATAGTTTAACGAGCAATAATATTTCAACAAATTTGTTTTAAAGTTAAATATTGTGACAATTCATAAATCAATGTTTTTGTGAAGTATAGGATTTGCCTTTAAAATTAGAGTAAATTACACCGTTGGTTCCTAAACTTATACGGATTTCATACGACATCCAAAACGCTAATCGTTGCCTTATTTATTTATTTATTTTTAATCCACGTCGAGAAAATATTACGCCGCAAGTCCAAAAATCTAACGCTAGTTATTTTTGCCAGTTATCTCGGTTAATCTTTCACCACATAGATTTAGATGAGTTGGGAGCTTATCTAAAGAAAGTCTCCTTGCCAAAATGTTTACTTTGATAGGGGTTAGATTTTTTTGGACCTAGCCTAGTTGATGTATATCAACCTTAAAACTATCAATAGTTCCCTGCAACTTGAGTAAAGGAGGACATGATGTTCGATGTAGCAGACCAAGAATGGAATGACATTGTCAATCTGCAATATATCCAATAAATGCCCGAATTCTAAGAGTCCTATACTTATTAACAGTGCACAAACTTTATTTTAAAATCAATCTCACAAAGTTCACCTGCTTATTCGAATCTACTTGCATATCATAAATTAAAACAACACCTTACTCAGCCGAAAACTCATAGACCATACTGTGCTGATACTTTTCACCAGGCTGAACTACAATAGAGGGAAAGTTTGTTTGGTTGATGGCATTCGGAAACCCTTGTGTCTCTAAGCATACTGCTCCATGCTTTTCGTACACAGCTCCCCCTTTTCCAACAATCCCATTCACATAATTAGCCGTGTAAAACTGAATTCCAGGTGCATTGGTCCATAAGTTAAGAACCCGTGAGCTAGATGGATCCTTAAGTTTGACGGTATGTTTTAAGCCTGATTTTTCTTCCCCACAATCAAGTACATAATTGTGGTCATACCCTATACCAACTTCATGGATTGAAGTACCAATTTTTTTCTCAGTCGTGAAGTCAAATGGAGTTCCTTCTACAGGCTTGATCTCGCCGGTTGGGATTTGGGTTTGATCCAGGGGTGTGAAGTGTTTTGCATATATTTGTGCTGAATGGTCGAGAATGGAACCGGAGCTGTGACCTGCTAGATTCCAGTAGGTGTGCTGAGCTAAACTAACAGGTGTTGGTTTATTCTCGGGAACTGCTTCCATGTCAAGCCTTAATGTGGTTTTTGAAGTAAGCGTGTAAGTTGCAGTGACGGAAAGATCACCAGGGTAACCTGATTGCAGCAACATATATCATAATCAGATAATTACTTGTGATAAAATGGGATGCAGGAGACTACAATCTGTTCTTGCTGTTTGAAGTAAGATGATCAGATGTTTAAATGGTAGGCACATACCGATTAAAAAATCATTAACCAAAAAGAAAATCTGTTACAAAAAGCCTCAAATTAAGTATAATGAAGGTATCAGTAATAAATTTGATTATACCCTTAAATAATGAATTTGGTTGCAGCTTATTTGGAAATGATTATCCAAGCAAAATCTGTTTACTCAAACGTTAAAAACCAATTACTGTGACTTTTAGGCGCAATAGTCGGATCATCATTTTCAAAATGCAAATACACACGCCTTCTTAGCTTACATACATGTGTGTATAAAAGAGAAATACTTACCTTCTTCTCCATCATGAGCATGGTATTTAAAGGTTATTGATGGATTGTCACCCTTTTTATGTTCAATGACTTCCCAAACCACCTTGTCGAATCCTTTAATCCCACCTTCAAACAAGAAAACAGAAAAGAGAAACTTTATATAACTAGCATATAGTGGTAATTTATATCCTTTCTCAGCTTCTAATATTGTATGATATCAGTGTCATCTAGTTTTCTAAAAACAGACCAACGTACACACCAGTCCTCTAATAGCAGATAGTTGCACATGTAAGTGATGTATATGAAATCTTATGCTAGTCATACACTCATAACATATATATAGTGTAAAATTTTATTAAAATTTTCTTAACTTCAAGTCACTTACTACAAAAGGTGCAAGTATTATGTATATGAGCTTTCTAGAAGAAACTAAGATGAATTCCTTGTGTTTCTCTTTAACAAAATAGATTTTGATCACCATGGTTGCATACTTGCATCATTAAGTGTTTATTCATGGTTTCAATAGTTTTGGAAAAACTAAAACAAAGTGTTTCAAGAATCAAGCCTAATCAACAATTGTATGCATAGATAAATTTTTTTTTAAGGCATTTACACCACGTACCATGGAGACTGTTTGGGCCGTTGTTAATAGGTAGCGTATAATCGGTCCCGTTAAGTGTGAACTTCCCCTCTTTAATCCTGTTTGCAACCCTTCCAACAATGCAACCAAAGTAGGGTGCTTCACCATTCTGGTGAAAAACATGAATGAAACAATATCATAGAATCAAATTATTAGTATATTACTGTGAGTACAAATGCCATTTCTAGACAGGAAGAAATGGTGCAGAATAAGCGGTGTTTGGATATAGTTTTTCAAACAATTTTTTACAATTTACAAGTTGAATAACGAGAATCTTTTCAAGTTTTTAAGATATAAAGGATAACCCTGTGTTTATAGTATAGATAATTACATATATTTATCCCCAAATTACTTTCAATTGATCCATGAAAGGCTGCCAACTCAAGATAGATTAAAGAAATGGTACCCTGAGAGAGTAATGAAATGTGCTTTATGTGACAATGAAAGTGATAGCCATGGTCATTTATTCTTCCAATGTCAATTTTCCTCTGCTATGTGGTGTAAAGCAAAGCAGATGAGCAAGATAAGAACAAATAGCAATGATTGGAAAGAAGCACTTGAAGAACTGGTGGTTATGCCAAACAGAAGAAATATTTGGATTATGTTAAAAAAAACTTGTTCTGGCCTGCAAAAGTATATTTCCTATGGCAAGAAAGGAATTTGAGGCTCTTCCAGAGGAAAAAAAGAACTTGGGAAGAATTACGGCTAGCTATGGAAGAAATGATTAAAATGAAGATTGCCAGTTTGAAAGTTATGATGTCTGAGAATGTCAAAGAGGTGTATGAAATTTGGGGTATTGATAAATGCATCACTAGGACAGATTGAGATGGTGAGCCATGAAAGATGGGCCTTGACCTTGCTAAAGGAACTTGGGAGTGTTTAATTGGGCAGTTTCGTTGACGGCCTTGACCTTGCTAGTGAAGAAAAGAACCTGAATGTATCAGTATTTCTGGTTAAAAGTGTACTATGAAAGAGTAGTAACTTTAATTCAAGATTGCTGCTCTGATTCTGTGGTCTTAGTAGTCACTAGCATAAAGTAGGTATCCAGAGAACTGGGAATTCCTATAGATATCTGAGAAGCTTTGATGATGCCAGAAAGATTCTTGAACTCTACTCCCATTGTGTAGAGGAAGCAACAATTGGAAGTAGCTGTTTGATTCTCTGGATGGAAATGTAGTTGAAGCTTTATTGGGTATTCTATGGAGGATTGGTGATGATCCACATAGGATGATGCCAGCTTATTTAGCAGACTATAACTGAACTGTGAGGATGTTGCGGCATTGAAAGTTGTAGTCTTGTTATTATAAGCTGGAAATGTAGTCTTGTGTGTGATTCATTACCACTGGAGGAATGGTTGGACTGAATGGAGGGTTTCTTTTCCAATTGCTGACATGAGTATGTAAGCTGTGTCAGTATGTTGGACTGAAAACAGTGAGATGGAAATGTAGTCCTTTGGCGAATTTGGTGAAGAATGTTGGACAATATTAGTAGTTAGCTTACATGATTCTGATTAGAATGTTTGTTGAGTTGTATTCATAATGTAGCCTGGTTAAATTCTATGGACCTGTCATAGTAGCAGTGGCGCAGCTTTTAAGGGGCCGGGGGGGGGGGGGGGGGGGGGGGGGGGGGGGGCGCCCGACCCCCCGAAATTTTTTTTGCGATGTAGGGGATATATAGTTTTCGTGTAGAAAAATTTCGGTATATTCGGTTTCGACCCCCCGAAAATTTCGGTATACCTGAAATATAGCCTTAGGAAAAAAAAAATTTAGATCCCGACCCCCCACTTAAAAATTCCAAGCTTCGCCACTGCATAGTAGTAACAGGCTGCATAATGTGTTGTATATATTGATGGAAGGTATTATATGGTTCACCATTTTCACCAAAAATACTTGAACATCAAAATCAAAATTGGTTTTGGCTAAAAACTTTCATTTGATTGTCGTGAGTTTGTGACTCAAGTTCTAATGGCCATAATCTAAAAAAACACACCCAAAAACACTTAGAGGGTGTTTGAATTTGCATGTTGAGAAGTGCTTCTGAAGTGTTTGATTGTCTTACTTGCTTATTTATTTTGTGAGAAAATAAGCACATTGAGAAGTGCTTATTTGAAAATGCTTATGAACGTAAGCTTAGAATATCCAATGTGCTAAAATTGCAAGCTCAAAAATGAAAATATCGCAAGGATTAAACATCCGGGTCCATATAAAAAAAACATCCGAGCTTGAATTGATAATACGAAACTTGTTAAATATAATCATGAAAATAATACTTATCAAAATTTTGAAATCTTTTCTAGTTACAAATAAGAGAAGTAAGTTAAACCCCAATTCAGAAAACAAATTAATATATAAAAAAATGCTGAATGAGCTCACCAGATAAGGATCAAGAGTGTCAAATCCAAGAACAACATCATCCAATTTACCTTTCATTAAAAACAAGCATTGTCAGTGATCACACAACTTAAGAAAAACAAAAGGAGAAGATGATAAGGATGAAAGAAAGTACCATGTTTATCAGGGACAAACAAGGAAGTGATGGTGCAACCATAGTTGGATACCAAAACTTTCATGGTACCATTGTTTAGTTCGAATATTTGTGGTGGGTTCTTCTCTGCCATTGCTAACAGTTGCAATTATTGATCGATGGGTGATCAAATCGGGTATTATATGAAAATCTTTTAACTGTGATATGCTTCAAGAATATAGTACTCCGTTAGTCCCTGGTCTTTTAAGTGGAACGGTTTTAGTCCCAAAAAACGAGTAAATTACGCCATTAGCCAATTTTTATTTATTTATTTATTATTATTTTTTTAACGGGGGGAGTCGTGGCCATTAAGTACAAGGGCATCGTGATCTTCCACACTTCTTGTCAAAACACTCTATTCCACCAATAGTCTCATAAAGGTACCCGACCAATACGAGTGACATGTAGACTCAATTGCTATGTTGATTGAACTTATCTGATTCAGCTAAATTAGTCAGTAAGATATGTGTTAAAATAATAGGGTTTACTTGGTCATTACTCAATAGCAACACACTTAGTAATAGTGCACCTTGACGCAACATGAAAGCCGAAAGGAGTTCTAGTATTTTTGTCACACTTGAATGTGCATATCACTACCAAAGGACTTCTAGTACGTGCTTTATTTGTGTGAGAATACTCCTCAACGAAATAGTTGTGAATTTAAATCTTGCTAGCATGTTAGTTAAATTTTTGACGTATATATCGTGAGATAATTAATTGCGATTGAAAGAAGTTAAACAATGCAGACGTCATTAATACTATACTCATGGACTTGGCCCAAATCCATCCCATTTTATTTTAGTAACTATATTTGGATTAAATCCAATAGTTTGACATAATTATTAGCCCACCACTTACTACATTTTACAGTTGTATAAGGTTCGGATGTACCAGGGGTGTCGGGTAATATCCACATTAACCGAAAACCGAAACCGAACCGAATTCGTAACCGAACCGAACTAAATATTCGGTCGGTTTGGATATGGGTTTGGCAATGAAAACCGAAAACCGAACCGAAAACCGGAAATATGTATATATATATATATATATATATATATATATATATATATATATATATTTATGTATTTATATATAAAAATAATCACTAAAAGTCTCTTTTAGTATATATATAACATTATTTAAGCTTGAAAAAAAATTTGTTCTAAAAATATATATAATAAAAATATATATAATTAAATGAAAAAATAATTAAATTTGAATTCGGTTCGGTTTTCGGTTATAGGGATTCGGTTTTCGGTTATTCGATTCGGTTTTCGGTTCGGTTGAATTAAATTTGAATTCGGTTCGGTTCGGTAATTTTCGGTTTGATCCAGGGAAAAAAATTAACCGAACAAACCGATCCGAATAACCCGATAACCGAACCGATGAACACCCCTAGATGTACACGCTCAAAAAAGAACTAGTTGAATGTATAACTTGCATTTGATTTTTGCTAGGAATATATTTGTCATAACTGTTTGTTTGTTTGTTTGCTTTTTTTTTTTTTTTTTTTTTTTTTTTTAAGATAATGTTATTTCTTGGTACGTACCTAGTTTACTATACTTTGGTAGTTTTGCAACCATTGAATCAAACTTGTAACTTTGTAAGGCCTCCAGTTAAATGTCAATTCGTTTTAGCTTAAAGGTGACAATTATAAAAGATTACGCATGGGAGACGCGCGTCATAGAGTCGACCTGTCGTTTTTGGCTAAATTATCCAACTTATGTCTGGTTTTTGGCTTAACCAGTATCAGACCAGACTATTCTCAACTTTATCCAAACTGAAAACTGGAACAATCTATATATCTAGTATGATAAAGCTCTAGATGTGTTTACAATTGGTCCAAGGCCAAAAGAAACCATGAACAAATAAAAAACTAGAGTTTCTAATTTGGAAAATACAAATATAAATATGATATAAAACGAGCCTAAAACTTATCAGAGGTGATTGTACGGCAATACATTATTTTAGAGCAAGCACATGTTCACCAACTTATTAGAATATAGCTTCTAAACATAACTCAAAACAAACAGCTTACTCGATAGAGAACTCATATAGCATACCGTGCTGATACTTGTCACCCGGTTGAACAACAATAGAGGGAAAATTTGTTTGGTTGATGGCATTCGGAAAGCTTTGTGTCTCTAAACATACTGCTCCATGTTTTCCATACACCGCTCCTCCTTTCCCAATGATACCATTCACATTATTAGCGGTATAAAACTGAATGCCAGGGGCATTGGTCCATAAGTTAAGGACACGTGAGCTAGACGGGTCCTTGAGTTTGACAGCATGTTTTAAACCTGATTTTTCTTCCCCACAATCGAGCACGTAATTATGGTCATACCCTTTACCAACCTCGTGGATTGAGGTACCGATTTTCTTCTCGGTAGTGAAGTCAAATGGAGTTCCTTCTACAGGCATGATCTCCCCAGTTGGGATTTGGGTTTCATCAACAGGTGTGACATGTTTTGCAAATACTTGCGCTGAATGGTCGAGGATAGTACCGGAGTTGTGGCCTGCTAGATTCCAGTAAGTGTGCTGAGCTAAACTGACTGGGGTTGGTTTATTCTCGGGAACTGCTTCCATGTCAAGCCTCAATGTGGTTTTCGACGTAAGTGTGTAAGTTGCAGTGACGGAAAGATCTCCAGGGTAACCTGATAACAACAGCATAACACATAATCACACAAGCTGTAGAAAATAGTGAATGAAAGTGTTTTTTTGTTTAAAGTTCATAGTAATAATTTTATAGTAAGAAACTGAGTGTTTGGCACATTGCAATTATCTGACGATATTAGATTAATTTATGAAATGACATTGTTGTGAAGAAAGTAGACGGTTTATCCAAACATCGTATGATAAAGATATCCAAAACTAATTACTTCTAATTGGACAACAAAAGCAAAAATCTCTCTGTTTATCCAAACATGATTTTCAAAACACATATCCAAACACCCTCTGAACTTCAAACAAGGAGTGTCAAGAGAGAAATAATTACCTTCTTCCCCATCAATAGCACGATATTTGAAGGTTATTGATGGATGGTCACCCTGTTTATGTTCAACGACTTCCCAAACGACTTTGTCAAATCCTTTAAGCCCACCTGTAAAATAAGAAAACAAAAAAGATCAAAACAACTTAATACAGATATAAGATAGTTAGTAGTTTATGTCTTTGTGCATCCTCGATATTATGCATATCTATATACCGACTACTAACTTAAATCAGACAATAAATGATGGTATGAGAATCAGAGAGATTGAATAAGTTACACATAACTTCATGTACCAAATAATTATTCACATACTTGCACTAAGCTTTTTAGAGTAACTGATCATTGAGGTTTCTTTATCAAGTGTTTATTCATGATTTGGAGGTTTTAGTAAAAGTAGAACCAAAACATTCCAACCTTACTCGACAATTATATGCATAAGGAGGTTATTACATACCATGTAGACTGTTTGGACCGTTGTTAATAGGTAGCGTATAATCGCTCCCATTGAGTGTGAACTTCCCCTCTTTAATCCTGTTTGCGACTCTTCCAACAATGCAACCAAAGTAGGGTGCCATGCGCTTCTGTTGAAACCAAAATGAGTTAAATCCGGAATAAACTACTGTTACTACATATGCCAAGCCTTGACAAATTAAGGGGGAGTTTGGAAGTGTGTTTTAAAAATGATTATTGTTTTACCCAAAAAAAATGATTATTGCAACTTGAATGACAATTCCAACATAACAGGATGTTTTAAGTATAATTACAGAATCTCAGCGATCTCATTATTTTTACCCCAAATAATCTGATAATCATAATCAATCTTTTTACCAAACACTCTTAGAATGCTAAATAGTTTACCGAGACTTGCTTCGAGTTTCAAATTTCATTGACAAACAGTGCACAAAAGACCTAAATTAATAAAACCATTGATATAAAATGTCCATGTATCATTCACTAAATTCCAATCTCCCAAAGATGAGGCAACATTTGAACAAAGGGTTCAAATAAAAAACCTTAAAACTTGAATCAATATGGATCTTTTCACAATAACAATTGAGTATAAACAACAATTTTCTGTTTTGTAATACAATTATAAAGCATTTTGAACTAAGCAACTCTCAAACGAACTGATTACTGTTTTTGCCACATTCAAATAATCAAATAAGCAACTCAACAACCTATTAGTAATATGTTGCATTAGGATAAACAAGAAGATCATTTTGCATTGACATTTGAACTAACCAGATAAGGATCAAGAGTGTCAAACCCAAGAACAACATCTCCCAATTCACCTTCAAACAAAATTCCAAACATTATCAATAAATAATCTTGCAAAAAAAAAGGCCACAAGAACATGATAAGGATGAAAAAAGGTACCGTTTTTATCAGGGACAAACAAGGAGGTGATGGTGCATCCATAGTTGGAGACCAAAACTTTCATGCTTCCATTGTTTAGCTCAAATATTTGTGGTGCAGCCATTGCTAAAGATTTCAATGTTTGTTTGATTGATCGGTGAGTATAATATATATGAAGGGTTTAAAATGTTTAGAAACTAGATTGAGTTAAGTACAGATTAGAGCCAAGAAAATCACATGCAGTACTGCAGAGTGAGTGAGAGATTCACAGAACCTGTTGGGCCCCACTTTGGATATATATTGCCAACTTTGGATGCTGTTTAAGGTTCGAATCATAGTTTTGGTAACAATGTTTTTTTGACCGTTGGTTAAAGAAGGCTGTGGTGGGTGTTTGGATTGCCCGAGATGGGGCGGTCGATTTAAGTCATGCTCGAGCTACCCGAGTAATCAAGGCTAGTGTAAGTAGGAAAGTACACTTATCAAGTCGAGCTCAAGCTTAACATTATTGTAACAACTTGACTCGATTATAAATAAGTTTTTCTTCTTCAATTTATTCATTGATTTAAAGTTACTAAATTCCTATTGGTACAACACATCCGACAGTATTCAATACTTGCATTATTTACCTAGCAAAATGATTGGGATGACTAAAAATGTAACTAATTATATGTCTAAATCGACTAGACAGTAGTTTATTGTTTTGTGAAAAAGTGAGTCCAATGCTCTAACCAACATAATCTTGCGGTCTTTATCATTTCCATAAACATATATCCAAACACCTTGTATCTTAAGAATTCATGAACCCCATAAGGATTTCATCACTCTTGATTCTTGAACATGAATAAAAACATAATTACAAAGGGACATCAAAATGCCACAAAAACAAGACCATAATGTTCGGTCAAAATAGGGCATAGGTCGACAACTGCAATAACTAGAGATATCATTTATTCCGAAATAGGTTAAGTATTGTACAATTACATGAGATAAATGGAAACACAGAGTGCATTAACCATCAACAACATATGACACTTATTTTGGGGAGCGCTTATATTACAAATCTGAGCTACAGCGCCAGTGCTTTATTTCAAAAATGGGCGAATAACATCAAAAGAGAGATCATAATGCAATCACTTCTTTTCAGCATAAAACAGGCCCATCTTTGTTCCCCGGAACCAACCCTCACCAACTTTGCCTTCCAACCACCAACGATATCGTTGTAGTCTTCCTGCAGATTTCATATTTACATAGAACATTAACACAGTTAAGTTTAACCAAACTTTTGTTAAATGCACTCACTTCAGTAAAGTCTCTGACGAATTCTTCCTTTTCCTTCTCGACCCTTTCAAGTTCCCTCGTAAGGACTTTCTTGAACTGAAAGTAATCTTGACAGTTAAAGATTGTAGAAGTCGTGCAACAAAAAGAAATAGCAGTGAAAGAATGGGTGGACATGCATGTTGAGTTACAGGTCAAAACCAATACCTTTTACTTAGCACAGGTCGGGTTGAGCAGAGCACAAACAGATTTTGCCGATTATTCTTTTTATTTTTAGAGACAAATGATGTGCCAAATACTGAAATATGATTTCAAGAAAAAGTATCTACCGAATGTTTATGCATGTTAGATTTGACAAAATCCTTATAGTAATTTTTGTTTTAAATGTTGTATTTACTTTGACCTCTTCAACCCGTTTCTTTTTATCTATTTTCAGTAGTTTAACTATTTGACTCATTAGACATAAAACATAACCTTACAATTTGCTCTAATTCATGATGGATATAAGTTTTCTAATCTGAATATATACTACTACAGTACCACTACAAGAAAATGGTATGACCCACAAGAATAGGTCGTTCTTTTCCTTTTCTCTTACACTAAGAATATGTACTCCATTTTTTAGGTCTGCCGGCATTTAACATCAGATACTGTAACAACAAAACATAGTGAAAGTATGCAAGAACCTGTTCTGTTCGATCCTCTGCTGTCACTTCTTCAAAGCCAGCATCTCTAAGCATCTAAAGAATAAAGGATATAAATCAAACAGCACAAAACTACTATTTATACTAAGATTGTTTTATTGATATGTATATTATAAGTGTATATATATACCCCGCCATAAGTTTCTACGTCATGAAGATCATATCCTCGTTGCTTAATGTATTCTGCAAAATCTTCAGACGGAGTTCCAAATTTTCTGCAGTAATCGCTAATGAGAACTTTGCCACCTGGTTTCAACCACTTGTAGAAAGTTCGAAACAATGCAGGTTTGTCCTAGAAAACATAACGGAAAAGAATAAGAAAAAACATGGTATAAATGACATCTGAACTATTCAAAGAGTATTCGGATGCGTGTTTTGAAAGTGCTTATGTGATACGGAATCACAAGGGCTGTAATGGTGTTTGCATGTGCTTTTCTGTTGTAATACGCATAATAAGCATAAATCACCTGAATATGGAGGATGGTGTCACGACTGTAGATGACATCAAACGTATCGTCTGGATACGATTTTTTGGTACAATCAGCAACCTCGAATTCAACTGCACAGTCCAGCCCAATTGCCCTTTCAAGAGCCAAAGAGATCATATTGACAGAAAGGTCAATGCCAACAACTTCAACACCAAATTTATCAGCCATATAGAAATCGCCTCCCCCAATGCCACATCCAACATCTAAGACTTTCTGCCCTGGTTTCAGATCCAGCTTTGCAACAAATTCTTTTGTGGTGTCTGCTCACAATACAAATTCATTACTAAAAGCATGAAGCATTGTGCTCAGGATATGGATACCTAATAGGTATTCAGTTAGAGACATTCCATTAACTCGCTTTTGGACACTCTAGATGATACTACTTTTAGACTTAAGAGTCGTCGAAGATCATACGTGCTTTCATAATCAACCTTTAATTACATCAAAATAAAGGACCACCGAAGAATCATAGAGGAAGACAACAACAGGAAGTAACAAAGATGCAAAAATGTGTGGGTAGGGTACCGGGTCGAAACGTGTTGGTTTGACCCGCCAACACCCTTATTACTCCATTTTCATGAAATTTGTAAATATTTAATGTATAAGAATAGAAGATAGTTAAAGAATGCACCATACTTATTCAATAAAGCAGTGCAGATTCTTGGAAATACTTGAGTATTCTCTGACCGACTGTTAAACCATTACGCTCATTTGGCCCATACCTTTTTGAGCTAAAACATTTAGCTAAAACCTTTTTGGTCCGTTAACAATAAAATTTCACTCACATTGACACATTTTAGTTTTACCCATTGGATAAATTAGCAATAAAATACAGCTCAAATTACCCATTTTCACATAAACGGGTTGCAATTGATACCTATTCCTCCTGTGCTCACAAATCCATATCCAAATATACGTTCATAACGCAGTATGCCGCTACTTTTGTACTGGACATTATCCAAGAACTGCTGGAATCCCCTATCTACATCGTCCTCTGACTTCACTACCTTCTGCCATATCCAGAAGATCTGCAATAAAGACCATCATGAGTGCAGTCGACCAGATAAAAAAGCAGAAAATATCAAGTTAAATCAAGTACCTGATTTTCATTTATCTTGTTGTCTCCATAAGCTCCAATGCTTTTCGTCTCAACAAGAGAGAACTCATAAGAACTACCTGACGCATCAGACATGTGACATTCCTTAAAGACCTAAGCAAACATACAAAGAAGAGAACCATTATGTATAAATAAATTCAAGCGATTGCAAGATATGACAATTCATGTATCATTTCAATATCGGTAAGACTGTAACATATTCTTATGGACACATAAAAAAATACTGTCTAAACACTTTTTGTACGTTTCCAAACTAAATTTAACTATTTATAAAAAGCGACTTTACTAACAATTCGAAAACACCGATAAAATTCTTGATGTTTTATTAAAGGGTATTTTAGATACTTCGACAAATACTTAAACAGTTTTCTTGGTCTATGTGTTTAGTCAAACACTGTCAAGTTTGTCAGTCAATCTATATGTACCTTGGTGTAAAATCTAGGCTCGCGGATGTGTTCCAGGTCGCTCTTTTGCTTATGGTCTTCAGATTGATGAGAGCATGGCTCTGTGAAGAAAATATATCCCCCAACCTTCACCCACTTCAGAAGTTTTTCGGCAATATCTTTAACCTGTAACCAACATAGAAAATATTTGGCGAGTTTAGCAGGTCTACTTTTCGATACCAGTATCAAAAAGATACAAACAAAATTGTTTATGGCAAGAACAAAGTGCCATCTCATAAGTTGTGTTTACAGGAATTCAACATATATAAACCGAATGAATTGATTTTATTCATGTAGCAACTGATAAACTCTATACATGACACCAAAAATGGCAAAATCATATTTTCAGATAATATTAATGGACCAACAGGCCTTTGTCGTGCTACCCAAGGTGTATCAAAGGTGCCCCATCAAACAAGTGGGTTAGTCCCAATTAAGACAAGGTGGGTGTAATGGGTGTGCGAGTTTGCTGTTGAAAATAATGCTAGTAATATTTATGGATTCGCTGGTTCAATATTAACATTAACAGGATTCATATATTGAAATTGGAGTTTAGTCTTTTACAACGTGAATCAACTAAGATACTTAATGCCAAATTTATCTATGACGTATATAAAAGAAAGTGAATAACCATTCACCTCTTTATCAGAGAGACTGCTCAGTAACGCGTGTGTGAAAATCAAATCGACTGTTTCAGCTGGAAAGTTAAGGTCAGGTGAAGTAACATCAGCACGCATAAATTCGACATTTTCATAGTGCCCGTTGATGTTCCCATTCTGCAAAAATAAGCAACTATTTGTGAAAAACAAAAACAACTTCAAAATAAACACAACATTTTGTTGGTTTTATAGACAAAATAATAATAGTCGTGTGTTAGGATCGAACTTGAGATCACGGGATTGCACACAATACGTATGAAGAGGAAATGTAATAATTATTTATAATATGTTATAATTAATTATTAAATACAAAACAATTTAATAATAATTAGTATTATTGATTAATGACTAATTAATTATTAAACGAAGATTAGGAAACTAATTACTAGACATTACATGGAAACAAAAGGAAGGTTCCGGAATCCCCTTTGGGCTTCACAAACCGATCGGCCAAGGAGGGGTATCCACCTCCTTTGTGCCTTGAGCTCCAAGTAATGACTAGTATATAAGCAAACCCAAGGTTAAGAGTTTTCTCATAACTTGTACACACACAATTTGGGTTTTCTTCTCCTTCTCTTGTCTTTGGTCGAACCAAAACCGAACACCCATAAGGGTTTCGTTTTTCTTGTGTTCCAAAATATTGTTTTGTGATTTACTTGCATAAACGTTTTCTTGAATTAGTACGTGTGTACAAGAACGTGAATCAAACACACTATTGTTTGATTCTTGGATTGAATTACAAAACGGTAAGGGGTAATTCATATAATCCTTATAAACCCTAATTAGGGTTCATTGGTTCCGGAAGATTGCATTGATTCTTGTTCGGGCTAGAATCACTACGGTATGTTTACTATTTAAATTAATGATTAATTAATTACATGTTATTCGATCTATTATAATTGCTTCCGCTCATGCTCACTTTGATGTACTTGGTTTATTAATACGATTGTCATGATATAATAATTCCAACAGTGGCATCTAGAGCCGTTATAATGTGTAATTAATTATCGCAACGCATAAAAATTGGATTTTGATTCGTATAGTTACATGTTTTTAGGGTTTGTGTTTTTTATCCCTAACCCTAATTTGGGTCGATTTGACCTAAGGGTTTTTAGGGTTTGATTTTATTTTTTATTTTTTTTTTAAATTGACTAGAAACCCTAAGATGTCATGTAATTGTTTATGCGTTTTAGTAAACGATCTTGGTGCAATGTGTTAATTGTTAAGCTAAATCCATGAAAAGTGCATGTTTGCATGAATTTTTTATTGTGTTGATTTAAATTGTTTAAATTACTTATATATATTAATGGTTAAGTTATATTAAAACATGTAAATTTTTATAGATGTCGAATTGGGGAAGACTCCAATATTAAGTAATCAATTATGTGCTATGTGGTATTTATTTAATTTTGGCTTACGCAATCGATTTATCGATGTATGTGGCTCTTTTTCTAAGAAAAAGAAAGCCCTAATTGAATTAATACGTAACACGCCTAGATTTGATTATTAATAGGACTTTTTAATAAGATTTGCATGTGGCTACATGTTTTATACATATTTAATTGTTATGATTATGTATATGTGTTTATGTAGTTGTTTTATTTTTTTTATTGTCTATTACTTGTTTTGTTTATTTATTGTGTTAGACATGTTTATTTAAACGAAAGGGTAATTTTTGAATAGAAAAAATAATACGGACTAAATAATGGCGAAATTGTTTTGGTTTTTAAGAGTTAAAATTTCAAAGAATTGGTTGATTGATGTTTTTGTACGTAATGGTTAAATAGGCTCGACCGAAGTTTACACACTATAAGATGGGTATAAGGATGGCAACGCATTAAATTGTGGCCTTAGATAGACAACATTCTGTCTTAACGCTCGTTTGTGTGTAAATTAGACTTACCGAACAACCATTACATGTACATTGTCATCTTAAGGGTAAATAATCCACAATTCCACAATGATTATCCGAAACACTAAGCTTTCGAGCTTATGCAAAAGTACGATATAGTGGACGATAATTGATGGTTATTCTTTAATTGGTGAACCCGATACCTCAATCAAAACTTTGTTATTTTACTCTTAGCTAATTGGTAATAAAAATGTTTTGTAAAACCAATGTTATGAAGTTGTATGCATGCTTCTTCATACATTATTTTGATCACATCAAAATAGTTATACCCTTACAAAATTAAGTTGAATGCCATCTAATTAAGAACACTTGAAGTTGTAATTTACGTCATAGTGAGACTTGGCGAGATTGCAATGGAGAGGTAAATTTCATAAATTCATTGCTAGCAGATCAACTGATGTGATGGATTTGTGAGTTTACAGTTTTTAAGTTAGACGACTTAAATTGAGTAGGAAGTGAGACTTGACTCAAGGCATTAAGATGGGGACTAAACATGCTTACAATACAAATGTTTTGTGATTGTAAATCCCATAAATCTAGGAATTTGACAAATGTTATGTCAATTACTTGTACGACAAGTTACCTCATATTATACTTTCATTACTAGCAGATCAACTGAATGTGATGAAACTATATTTGTGGAGGATCCTAGTTTTCAAGATTATTCTATGGATTTATTTTCTTTGGGTATTTTAATTTTCTTGAAAAATTGTATTATCAAAAATACTAATGTTTTGAACTTTCTTTATCTGTAGAAATGGCTCAAACTGATAACACCAACTTACGTTCTGTGTTCAAAACTTATTTTGAACGAGAAAAATTGACTGGCTCGAAAAATTTCAATGATTGGTACCGTTCACTAAGGATTGTCCTGCGAGTGACTGGTCAACTCGAAATCTTGAAAACGCCTTGTCCTGCTGAACCTGAAGGCACGGCAGCTACTGAAGCTGCTAAAGCCAAATGGAATCTTGATTGCAAGGAACATATTGATGTGGCCGCAATGATGTTAGGGGGAATGTCCACAGCTCTTCAAAGACAGTTTGAGGAGTATTTTCCCAAGGACATGATTGATGAACTCAAGAAACTTTATGAGAAACCATCAAATGTAGAGATTTACGATTTGATGGAAGCTCTCCATGGTTGTAAGCAGGGTCCTGGTGAACCTGTGAGTGCTCATGTGTTGAAAATGAAAAGTTACATGGATCAACTACAAACACTTGGGAAACCCTATGACAATGATATGGCTGTGCACTTAATCAATAGATCCCTTGATAAGGAATTTAGTGGTTTTGTGAGGAACTTCAATATGCATTGCGTGGGGAAGACTGTAAGTGAATTGCACGCACTGCTCATTGATTATGAGAAAGGTACACCACAAAAGGCTCCTACGCCCCAAGTACTAGCAATACAAGGGGGTAGAATTAACAAGCCAAATGCGAACAAGAAGAAGGGTAAAGGAAAGAAGAAGGATGATAAGAATAAGCAGGTTATGGCTTATCAACCACCTCGACCTAAGAAGAACCCTACGATCAAGAATAATCCAAAGAAGGATCAAGGATGCCATTACTGCAAGGTGATGGGCCATTGGAAGAGGAATTGTCCTCTTTATCTCGATGACTTGCGAAACAATAAGGTTTAGAAGACTGGGCACATGGGCGCCAGCACTTCAGGTAACTTATTTGTCATTGAATTATTTACTTTATCTCGTGAAATAAATTCCTGGGTATATGATACTGGATGTGGTATTAATATTTGTAATACACTGCAGGGGTTTAGAGAGGAAAGGAGACTAGCTTATGGGGAGCAATTTCTGCATGTGAGAAATGGAGCACAAGCAGCAGTTGAAGCCATAGGAATGTTTGATTTAGTTTTACCTTCGGGTTTAGTACTTTGTTTAAACAATTGTCATTATGCACCTTCTATAATTAGAGGTGTTGTTTCCTTTTCATGTTTGTTGGATCTTGGTTTTTCTCATACTATTGATAGCAATAAAATTTCTGTTTCTTTAAATGGTGTATTTTATTTTAATGCTGTTGCTGTGAATGGTGTGTTTGAAATTGATATGAATAATTGTGTGACTTCCAACAATAATAATAATTCGATGTACAGCATAAGTAAGAGAATGAAGTATGACTTGAATTCGTCTTACCTTTGGCACTGTAGACTTGCCCATATAGGCAAGACTCGCATGCAAAAGCTGCAACGTGAAGGGCTTTTGAATAATATCAATGATGAGTCATTTGATAAATGCGAATCTTGTATTTCTGGGAAGATGACGAAGAAACCTTTTCATAATAATATGGAAAGAGCTTCAGATCTACTTGGTTTAATACACACGGATGTATGTGGACCACTTAGACATGTGTCAAGGAGAGGTGCTGTCTACTTCTTAACTTTTACGGATGATTTCAGCCGTTATGGTTATGTTTATTTACTTAAACATAAACATGAGGTGTTTGAAACATTTAAAGTTTTCAAAGCAGAAGTAGAATTGCAATTAGGAAAGAAGATTAAAGCTCTTCGTTCTGATCGAGGTGGTGAATACCTTAGTCAAGATTTTAAAGATTTCTTAACTGAGAATGGAATTGTCCAGAATCTCACATCTCCATATACTCCACAACAAAATGGTGTATCTGAGAGAAGGAATCGTACATTGTTGGACATGGTTCGATCAATGTATAATCTTACTAATCTTCCTTTGTCTTTTTGGGATTATGCTCTTGAATCAGCTGTTCGTATTTTAAATATGGTTCCCACCAAGAAGGTTGATAAGACACCATATGAGATATGGACTGGAAAAGCTTCGAACTTGTCTTATTTAAAGGTCTGGGGTTGTGAGGCGTATGTTAAACGTGACTTACAAGATAAACTCCAACAAAGATCTGTAAAATGCATTTTCATAGGATACCCTAAGGAAACTATGGGTTACTACTTTTACTACCCACCTGAGAACAAAGTGTTTGTTGCAAGATATGGTGATTTTCTTGAAAGTGAATTTGTCATTCAAGAAATCAGTGGGAGAGTATATGATTTAGAAGATGATCTAAATAATGCATTGCCTTCAGAAAACACTAGCACACTTCCTATAGAACCGGAAAGTCTGGGTCCTCCATCGGAAGTTGAAGTAATTCCCATTCGCAGATCTGCGAGATCTGTGAAAGCTCCTGACCGTCTATGTCTTAATGTAGAGGTCGATCAGCATACACTAGGGGATCTTGATGAACCTACTAGTTATAGAGCTGCCATTAAAAGCCCTCAAAAAGCTAAATGGAAAGCTGCTATGGATGGGGAAATACAATCCATGCATGACAATGAAGTCTGGGAAGAAGTTGACTTACCTCCTGGTGCCAAGGTAGTTGGGAGTAAGTGGCTTTACAAAATCAAGACTGACATGAATGGATATGCACACATTTATAAGGCTCGTCTGGTTGCTAAAGGTTTTACTCAAACTTTTGGAATAGATTACGAGGAGACGTTTTCTCCTGTAGCAGACATAAGAGCTATAAGAATACTCATAGCTATAGCAGCGTACTATGACTATGAGATTTGGCAAATGGATGTGAAAACCGCTTTCTTGAATGGTCATCTAGATGAAGACATCTATATGGCACAACCAGAAGGGTTTGAAAATCCAAAATTTCCAAATCGTGTTTGCAAGCTTAAGAGATCCATTTATGGATTAAAGCAAGCATCACGACAATGGAACAAGAGGTTTGATGCTGAAATTAAAAAGTTTGGATTCACTCAAAATCTTGATGAGCCATGTGTGTATCACAAAGCTAGTGGGAGTGATAATGTAACTTTCCTAATTCTATATGTTGATGACATATTGATCATGGGAAAAGACATTCCAAGTTTACAAGCTGTTAAGGCATATCTTGGAAAGTGCTTTTCTATGAAAGATTTAGGAGAAGCTGCATACATTCTGGGAATCAAAATCTATAGAGATAGATCAAGGCGGTTAATTGGATTAAGTCAAAGTGCTTACATTGACAAAATATTGAAGAGATTCAATATGCAAAATTCCAAGAAAGGATATTTGCCGATGGAAGTAAAACATGGCTTATGTAATGAGTATTGTGCTTCAACACCTGAAGAGGTGGCTCGCATGAGTAATGTTCCTTATGCTTCGGCTGTAGGATCTATTATGTATGCGGTTAAGTGCACAAGGCCAGATGTGGCGTTTGCTCAAAATATTACCAGTCAATTTCAACATAATCCAGGTGAAAAACATTGGATTGCTGTTAAACATATTCTTAAGTATTTGAGGAATACAAAAGATATGTTTTTGGTATATGGTGGAAATCCATCTACAGAACTTTGTGTTACAGGTTTCTGTGATGCATCCTTTCAAAGTAATAAAGATGATTCTAAGTCTCAGACGGGTTATGTCTTTGTTATCAATGGAGGAGCTGTAGATTGGAGGAGCAAGAAGCAGAGTACAATTGCGATGTCTGCAACAGAAGCTGAATACATTGCTGCTTCGGAAGCTGCTATGGAGGCTGTTTGGATTAGGAAATTCGTTTCTGGGCTTGGTGTTATGCCTTCAATTGAATTACCTATTGATATGTATTGTGACAATTCTGCTGCAATCATATTTGCCAATGAACCTGGAGTCATGAGAGGCACCAGACATTTTCTACGGAAGTATCACTTTGTTCGTGAAAAGGTTGACGAAGGTGAAATAAATCTGTTGAAGGTTCACACAGATGAAAACTTAGCTGATCCGTTCACTAAGGCTTTGGCGAAAGAAAAGCTTAATGAATTAGCCAATGGAATTGGACTTAAATTAGCTAGTAGTTTCATGCATAACTGTGATTAGTATTTGGATAAAGGATGTTGTAAACAATTATTATTTTAATGAAATAAAATATGTTGGTATGTTTATTTTCATTTGTTAATTATTGTTGTCCTATTTTTGCATGTTTAAATCCATGAATAAGAGTTATTCTAAATTGTCCGTTGTCAGTTAATAATATGGGAATATTATTAAAATAAGACAAATCTGAAGTTGATATAATATACTTAAGTATATTGATGCGTAGTCATGTCATTTCAGATGATATTCGATGATACTGAATATAGGACTTATCCCAACTATATGATGTTACTTTATGGATCTTGTCATTAAGTAAATCATAAGAAGTTATCCTTAGACTTGAGATACAAGATAACGGTCATGAATGTAGTACATTTTTGTGAAACAACTTAACGCTATACGTAACTGGTAGTAATAAGGGTTGTTTTCGGAAGTGTTACAAAGTTTGTGTGTTTTGCTTGTAGTCAATAAAGAATTTGTTCCTTCAAATTAATTTTGGAGTTTAATACTGTTGGGCCCATCGTAGGGTTGTCAAGGTGTTTGCGTGGCCACGCCCAAGGTCTTTTATGAAAGGTTCAAAAGATTTGGTAATCTTGTCAATCACTAACAACGAGAAACAGAATGGTTAATTAAGGAATGACCTAGATCCATATCCTTATTAACGTAGTATTAGAAACAAAGGGATAATAATAATGAGAAATCATTAAAAGGTTTTCCAGGAGCCTTACTCAAGTTGTACTAGAGGCATCGACGTGTTGCAAGACGCTAATCGATGTGATCACACTATTATGATATGTCTAAGTGGGAGTTGTTGGTTTTATAGACAAAATAATAATAGTCGTGTGTTAGGATCGAACTTGAGATCACGGGATTGCACACAATACGTATGAAGAGGAAATGTAATAATTATTTATAATATGTTATAATTAATTATTAAATACAAAACAATTTAATAATAATTAGTATTATTGATTAATGACTAATTAATTATTAAACGAAGATTAGGAAACTAATTACTAGACATTACATGGAAACAAAAGGAAGGTTCCGGAATCCCCTTTGGGCTTCACAAACCGATCGGCCAAGGAGGGGTATCCACCTCCTTTGTGCCTTGAGCTCCAAGTAATGACTAGTATATAAGCAAACCCAAGGTTAAGAGTTTTCTCATAACTTGTACACACACAATTTGGGTTTTCTTCTCCTTCTCTTGTCTTTGGTCGAACCAAAACCGAACACCCATAAGGGTTTCGTTTTTCTTGTGTTCCAAAATATTGTTTTGTGATTTACTTGCATAAACGTTTTCTTGAATTAGTACGTGTGTACAAGAACGTGAATCAAACACACTATTGTTTGATTCTTGGATTGAATTACAAAACGGTAAGGGGTAATTCATATAATCCTTATAAACCCTAATTAGGGTTCATTGGTTCCGGAAGATTGCATTGATTCTTGTTCGGGCTAGAATCACTACGGTATGTTTACTATTTAAATTAATGATTAATTAATTACATGTTATTCGATCTATTATAATTGCTTCCGCTCATGCTCACTTTGATGTACTTGGTTTATTAATATGATTGTCATGATATAATAATTCCAACACATTTTACCCAGGTTTAGGATGCATACTTCTTTCACCACACTTTCAACAGAATCAAGGGCTATGACTTTGCCCGCCTTTTTGGCTAGTTCACGTGTAAAATGACCCTGACCAGCTCCTAGTTCCAGGACTGATTTCCCTTCATATGGTGGAAGGAATGACAATACCTAGATAAGAGTAGAGATGAACAAATATGGTAAATAGGACACAGAACTTATTACAATCTCGTGCAACGTACTGCAGGTCTTCACAGATAATCAAAGCCATGATATACATAATAACAGATGATGCATTTCACACATCCAATAATCTCCTACATAGTAATGGCAAGTCTTCACAGTGTACACGTCTAAACAGGAAAAAAGTTTCATTTACTCAGGCAAACATGTTTTGATAGTTGTAACACAGAAAACTAGATTAGGAAAAAAAAAAAAAAAAAAAAAAAAAAAAAAAAAAAAAAAAAAGAAAAAAAAAAACGCATTGTTTGGATTGCTTATTTATACTCCTAATTTGCTTATCTTGTTTCTAAACACACATAAGCAGTCTGAAGTATTGGATAGGAGAAAAACTCTGCTTATAGGATAAACACTATTTACTTGTTTCAAACTCACAGAAAGTCGTGGATATCTATCAAGTATCTACCATGCTCATAACTCGAATTAGTCAGAAATGTTCATTCATGAATGAGCTTATGACAAAAAGTAAAAGAATATATATACCTTAAGCCTCTCTTCATTGTTAAGCTCAGTTGCCATAGAATCAACCAGTAAACAATAGTGTGCTCCACTCATTAAAGCAACTAATATACTACATGATCAACAAGTTGTCAATATATTAATCTATACTATCTATAAAGCAAAAATGGTCAAAAGGTGAATGTGAAAAGTCAAGAAAGTGAAAAGTGAAATGTTGAAAAACGTATATAAGGAAATATTGAAATGCATTTAATACTCTTATTAAAATACCCCATTACTTAAAAGTACAATGATTTATTCATATTGTACAACCAATTAAAACAATTAATACAAATCACAAACCGGGTTAACCCGGGACGCTTCAAACCCGACGGGTTGAACCGGTTTAATTTGACCCGTTTTCGACCTAACCTAGCATGTTGACCCGGTTTAACTCGACCAAATTTTCGACCGGAACGGTTCAACCGGTTGAACCACCCGGGTCGAACCGGGTTTCAAAACATTATTTTTAATTCTCAAATCTTCAAACTTTTATTATTTTTCATTTATAACCAATTAAAACAATTAATACAAATCACAAACCGGGTTGACCCGGGACGCTTCAAACCCGACGGGTTGAACCGGTTTAATTTGACCCGTTTTCGACCTAACCTAGCATGTTGACCCGGTTTAAATCGACCAAATTTTCTACCAGAACGGTTCAACCGGTTGAACCACCCGGGTCGAACCGGGTTTCAAAACATTGTTTTTAGTTCTCAAATCTTCAAACTTTTATTACTTTTCATTTATAACCAATTAATACAAATCACAAACCAGGTTGACCCGGGACGCTTCAAACTCGCCGGGTTGAACTGGTTTAATTTAACCCATTTTCGACCCAACCTAGCAAGTTGACCCGGTTTAAATCGACCAATTTTTCGACCGGAACGGTTTAACCGGTTGAACCACCCGGGTGGAACCGGGTTTCAAAACATTATGTTTAATTCCCAAATCTTCAAACTTTTATTATTTTTCATTTACAACCTATATTTTTTTTTTATCAATAAACTATCTGTCGCTATAAAATCTCGTTGCTATGCACGGGTACTCGTCTAGTAGTATATAAAATAAGAGCAATGCTACACTCACTCACAAAATCCACAAAAAAATCCATTCGCTGACGTCAGTGGGTGATAGCGGGTGCTTGGTGTATTTTCTGGCAGTTTCTCTCTCCTCTATCTTATTAAACCAATCACCCGCTAACACGTGAGCGAGTGAATTTTTTGTGTGGATTTTGTGAGTGGGTCTAACATTTCTCATAAAATAATATACTATATATGAATATATCCATCTTTTGTCTTATTTATTTATTTATTTATTTATTGTTTTGTTTCTGTTTACAACTACTTTTTATGCTCATTTAGCATAGTGATTCACGAGATAATGACATCTAAACAAAAAATGATATGACAGATGAACATAAACAAAAGCATTATGAAGTAGTCATTAAAATAAATACACATGAAACCAAAATAGTTACCAATTAATTATGGTTGAATATGTCATTTGTTGTTCATGCATGGCAACTGCAAAGAGGTGAGAATGGACGTAATCACGTAAGAGTATGAAAATGAGTTTATGATCAGAATCGAGTGAACGTACTAATAACTTGATCAACACATTTGGTGGGTTCTATTAGGGAAATTTGATAATCTCAAGTCAACTTTTACTATTAATTATTTCAAAAGTCGAGAGCCCAACTTGTATTCACGTCCAGTCCAAAAAAGAAAATAGAGTGAACTGCAAAATGAATATACCATGGTTCATAATTTTTCACAGTTTATATCATATCAGAAACGTTGAGTTATCTCACCCACCTCAACGTACGGGTATTCTTTTTCATCCCATGGTTTGATACAGTCAAAGGCAGCCTCGTGCATGCCTCATCAGTTGGTATAGGATGAAACTGTAGTTGAAGGACATCTTTTACTTTTCAGAAGAATTCACAATATGTTGGAAATCATCATCGAGGAAAAGAAGTGGGCATGGACATATCTTGGAATTGCAGTGTACTCTTAAACAAGAATAAGAACATGACAATGGAAACACTAGTAGTAAGACTGACTGTGTGCTCCACCCACTACTCAGTGCGCAACTAATATACTACGTGATCAACAAGTTGTCGATATATTAATCCATGCAACAAAATATTAATAATATAGTATATGATTAGTATATGTTAATATTATAACCCAAAGGCACTATATCTTGTCTTTCTCTTTATGCTTTTGTTGTTTCTGTTTCTAACTACTTCATTTACTCATTTAGCATAGTGATAAGCACTAGACAATAAAAATATCAACAAAAAGTAATATTGATGATTCATATTTCATATAAACATATACAATATCAAATTATGATAGAAGATGTCATTTGTTCATGGCAACTGGAAAGCTAACAACTCGTAGTCAGCTATGAAACAAAACTTTTTTCTGTTTGATTAACCTAATAGTGGAGTTGAAAAAGTGGGTAGGAATCAGAGACTGGTATACACATCAGTTGCTACTTGTGACAGGGGAATGGCTTTGTTCCTCGAGACCTTTTTACTTAATACCTAACTAGGTGTTTAAGGATTCCTCATGTATCATGCATCCATAGATACCGTATTCATTAACAGCAAGGCTGGAATTCATAATGATTTATTGAAAAAGCCGATAAAGATTGATAAAAGATAGGAACCTGATTGATAAATATGAAACATCATACTGTAACAACAGAAATAGATGCATCATCTTAGAAATATACCAAACGACAAAAAATAAAAGCAATCCAAGCAAGTAATCTTAGAAAGCGAATATAGTTCATTCAACATCAGCAACCAACGACAATAATTCTACAACAAAGAGTACTACAATTACAAACCACAAGACATCTGAGCCTAGGCACCAGTCTTTTTATTTCAACATAAAGTTCATAACGTGAAAACACTAGAAATACAAAGACCCATACTGCAATCACTTCTTTTCAGCATAAAACAGTCCCCATCTCTGCTCCCCAGAACCAACCCGCACCAGCTTTGCCTTCCAACCGCCGACAATATCGTTGTAGTCTCCCTGCAATACACATGACATTAACCATGAGTCACATACTACTGCCAGTGATTGTAAGAATTTACAAGTGTGCAATAAGTTATGTAAGATACTTACTTCAGTGAAGTCTTGGACGAATTCTTCCTTTTCCTTCTCGACCCTTTCTAGTTCCCTTGTAAGGACTTCCTTGAACTGAAATTAATGATTAATATAAATTAGAAAACAAGGGAAAATTTTTGTTTCAAGGAATACTTTTTGTCCCATTTTTTGAAACTGAGTATAACTAATTTTGTGTCAATATGATTACAGCTATAACAGAATAATGAATTAAGAGTAAGCAATTACCTGTTCAGTACGATCCTCTGCTTTCACCTTTCCGAAGCCAGCATCTGTAAGCATCTGAAGAGTAAAAGTAAACATATTATTACACGAGATAATAACATATCAACTAAGATTGTCATCTTTATATTCCAATGCTTTGCTTTGCTTTACCTTTCCATATGTTTCCACATCATGGAGATCATATCCTCTTTGCTTGATGTATTCTGCAAAATCTTCAGATGGTTTTCCAGATTTTCGGCAGTAATCACTAATGAGAACTTTGCCACCTGGTTTCAACCACTTGTAGAAGGTTCGGAACAATGCAGGTTTATCCTGGACAACATAATCGGAAAAAAAAATAATAATAAGAAAAAGGTGTTTACAAATAGGTCAAAATTGCCATATTATGAATATGTGGTTGAACCTGTTGGAAAGTTAATCCACAAATCTTTGTTCGTTAATTGTCAAGTTAGAAAGTATAGGTATGTATTATGTATTTTAGTTTAGAAGTCTGTAAACCGGTATTGGGCTGGGTCCAAAAGAAACGGTTAAAAGCTTAATGACGTTTAGTTTTAGGGAAACGGTATACACCTCTTGATTGGTGCCGTTTCAGTGTGTATTTAAAGGTAGGATTCTGTAAACAACATGTAACCCACGTTTCATTATATATCAGTATTATTAAAGGGTTCAAACGTAGTTCTTGTTCTTATTTTGTTCTTGATGATGATGCATTCATGATGGTTGTTTTATTTAAAGACGATCCTGGAAGTATGAAGTATGGAACCTGTGAAATATTAACAGAACCATCAAATATCGAGTGGAATCTTACTTGAATGTGGAGGATGGTGTCACGGCTGTAGATGACATCAAACGAATTGTCAGGATAGTGTTTTGTGGTACAATCAGCAACCTCAAATTCAACTGAACATTTGAGCCCAATTGCCCGTTCAAGAGCAAAAGAGATCATATTGACAGAAAGATCAATGCCAACAACATCGACATCAAAGTTCTCAGCCATATAAAAGTCGCCTCCCCCAATGCCACATCCAACATCTAAAACTTTTTGGCCCGGCTTTAGATCCAGCATTGCGACAAATTCCTTTGTGGTATCTGTACAAATTTTAAATGATCACGACATTCAAAATGCCAATCTTTTCTCCTTAGAAAAATGGCTTGAAATTGCTGTTCCCATTTTTAGTCGAAAGACAAAACATCAAAAGAACCCGCACAAAAGACACAGCATATATGTATTAAGAAAAGTAAAATTGCCATACCTATTCCTCCTGTGCTAACAAACCCGTGTCCAAATATGCGTTCGTAGCGTAGTATGCCAGTGCTTTTGTACTGGACATTATCCAAGAACTGTTGGAAGCCCCTGTCACCGTCTGCATTCACCACCTTCTGCCATGTCCAACAAATCTGCAATAAAAGACCCACAAGAATGCATTCTGTGATGAGTAACTCATAGATTAAGAATAAAAACCAGAAAAGAAAATTACATGTAAAATAAAAAGTACCTGGTTTTGGTTTTTCTTGCTGCGTACATAAGCTCCAATGCATTTTGATCCAATTAGAGAGAGTTCATAGGAATTACCAGATGCATCAGATGTGTGACATTCCTTAAAGACCTAAACAACCATATCCAAGAAGTAAACTATTACAGATTTACACATTAAGTGTTAACAAAATAGGAAAATACAAAGAATCAAACATTTTCCTTAATACACATCAATTCAAAACCACAACTTTCAATTTTTCATAGTTAAGTGATTAATTATTTATAAAAAATATTAAAAAGGTGAACCAAGTTTTTATGGGCCAACCCAGACCATCCCAAATTAAGAGCATGAGGAGTAATAACGCGATTCCAACGTTATTCCTATGTGGCATGTTTTTAACTTGGTAACGCAAGTTATGACCATTTCCTGAGTTCTCATGTTACTCCCACGTTACAACTCAAGTTGGTATAGCAACTCAAGTTATAACTTGAGTTATGCCAAGTTATGACTCCCTTTGCCAAATTATAACTTGAGTTATACCAAGTTATTATGGTTTGCGTTATTTTTTTTTATAAGTGGGTCCCAAAAGGTGGTGTTATTTGGTGTTATGATTTCATGGTGTTTTTTGGTGTTACGTTATTTGGTGTTGAGATGCGCTGAGTTATGTGATAACTTGAGTTATCACTCCCCATGCTCTAATTGGTACTACGAATGAACCTTTTCAACTCGCACCCATGTGCCGGACCACCCCAGTTTTCCAACTCTCCGTCCCTTACCCAAGGTGAAAGCACTTTTCTAGTTGTGAAGTCAATATATTTGTACCTTGGTGTAAAATCTAGGTTCACGGTAGTGTGTCGGGTTGTGCTTTCGTTTATGGTCTCCAGATTGGTGGAAGCATGACTCTCTGAAGAAAATACACCCTCCAACCTTCACCCATTTCAGAAGCCGTTCAGCAATATATTCGACCTGCAACCACAAATAAATAACTTAGCCCTTTAGTAGACGAACTGAAACACAGTATGTAAAATATAAATAGCCCTGTGGTAGGAAAAAAACATTAAGTGTACCGGTAATAGTTTAGATTCCACAAAAAAAGGTGTAGATTGGCGGGGACACCCTGACCCCGGGTCCCGAGTCTATTGACTCAAGAATGAAAGCCCCACCCACTGGACCAATGCCCCAGTGGTAGTAATAGTTTAGATTATATTATACTCATTCAATCACAATACCAAAATGTCAACTCCTATATTCTTTACCAAACATCAATGAAATTTTGTTTATCTTCATGTAATGCTGTGCTTTCTAAAAAGTTAAAGATTGACGAATCTAAATGCGATTTAACACACAAACCCATATTTCAACATAACAATTTCAGACAGGTTTATGGATTCAAATTCCGTTATGAAATTCCTAGCATTGCTTAGTGATACATCAACAGCCAGTTCGAAAAAATCAACAGCCAGTTTAATGTATAAAGCTCACCTCTTTATCAGAAAGATACATCAACAGCCAGTTCGAAAAAATCAAATCTATTGATTCATCTGGAAAGTTGAGGTCTGGCGAAGTAACATCAGCACACAAAAATTCAACATTTTTAAAGTGCCCGTTGTTGCTCTCATTCTGCAAAGAACAATTATTATAAATGACATGAACATAAAAATAAAACTGTAGAATAGATATAACTTCTTTGGCAGGCTAAATGACCATACCTTTTTTACCACACTTTCAATGAAATCAAGGGCTATGACCTTTCCTGCCTTTTTAGCTAGCTCACCAGTAAAACGACCAATACCAGCTCCTAGTTCCAGGACAGTTTTCCCTTCATAGGATGGGAGTAGTGACAGTACCTAACAAAAGAGTAGCCATGAGACACATATTTAAAAACTAAGAGGGTGTTTGGATGTGTTATGGAACTAATTATTTCATCCTCGTGGCTTGAAGTTGCTATAATCAGATTTTAGTATTTGGATAAGCATATGACGTTCTGATTACGTTGGGTCATATAATCATTTTTTGATGATCATTTTCAAACCAGCTACAACACCGATTACCTAAGCGTAAGGTGAAATTACTTATTTACTCATTCCTTTGACTTAACAAATGAGACTTTTACTACCATTTCTTGAACCTTCTTTTGCGCCAAAAAGTTTCCTTTTGGTCATTTATAAATTTCTCAAATGATCAGAAATTTAGAAACGCTTTTAGCATATGTTATATGATTATTACAATTTTAGGCATTAGAAACACATCAGCTGCTATCTTTATAACCAGTGTTCTTACATCAGATAATACAACATTATATCATCACGTATTCTAAAACTATATTGTTTTTGGTCATTTTATCTTTTAAGTTTATCAGCGGCGGTCATTTTATCTCTTAGTTTCTTAAAAATCAAAATTTCTGTAACTATGAAACATGAGTATATGACTACTAAAGCTTTAAGTAGCACAGCCTATATAATTAACTCTGGTTTTATGCTTGATTAGTGTCATATCATCCTGATATTTCATCAGTACAAGAATGGATATTCAAATAATAGAGTTTCCGAGTACCAACATATGTTACAGTTTATAAAACGCGATTTTATTCTGTTGCTTAGTGAAAAAGTTAATATACACATATGATACAATCAAACACGGATTTGACGTTTAAAAGGGATAATATGCAACTAATCATATCCATCACAAAAATAGTAGATATATGTCACCACCAAACCATATTTTCCTTTTTAAGTGTTCAAAGATTTTCCTTTAGTGAGACCACAAACAAACCACTTATTTTCATCAAAAAAAGAAAAGAAAAAACTAATAAATTCTCAGTCACTTACACATGGATACAGGGAAAAAAATCTTACATTATTAGCGCAAAAAAAAAAAAAAAAAAAAAAAAAAAAAAAAAAAAAAAAAACATAAAACAAAAAAAACGAAATAATAATAATAATAATAATAATAATAATAAATAAATAAATAAATAACTAATTTGCATAAAACCGAATTAAAACAAAGATTAAAAACAAAAAAAACCATCACTATCAAGTTTCAACTTATTAACTAATTTCAGCTAAAAGCCTAAAACTCAACCATACACACAAAATAAAGCCACTAGTATACAATATATTAATCACAAACAAAAGCTAACAAAAGGGCTTATCTTAAGACAATAAACTATCAAGAACAACCATCAAAAAATGTTAAAATAAGAATTAAAGTCATATATTATAAACCCTTTTAAATTTGTATACAAGTAAAATATTTACTTGTTTATCATTGTTACTAAACTTTCATTTTCGTCCTAAACAACTTTCATGTTGCGACGAAATATAAAGTTGGTTGTTTGAAACAGTAATTAAAAAGCGCGAATAACGATGCAAATTTAAAAGATTATAAGCCGTTATAATATGTCTTTAACCCTTAAAATAATCGATCTACTAATCACTCCAAGATTCTTTAAGGGTGCGTTTGGTATGCTTTGATCAATCACAATCGGTATGACTATGAGTATAAAGTGGGTCCCTCCGGTATGATATTTTAATTGGAGGCAAAAGGGTAAGGTATGGAGTATGCTATATATATGACTATCATAGAAATTTTTTGGATTTGAAGTGGTAAAACAAACATCTTATATCGGAATGAAAGTGTCCCTCATTCCATTGTGATTGATCAAAGCATACCAAACGCACCATAAATATAAAAACAGTACACACCAAGATCACAATTCATAACAAACAAACAAAAAAACCAAACAAATATATAAAAATAAAAAGATCTAACAAACCAATAAACAAAAAAACCATCACTATTAACTTATTAACTAATTTCAGCTAAAAGTCTAAAACCCAATCATACACACAAAATAAATCCACTAGTATACACTATATTAATCACAAACAAAAGCTAACAAAAGGGTCTTATCATTAGACAATAAACTATCAAGAACAACATAAAAAATATTAAAACAAGTAGTAAAACCATATTATAACAACCATCTTTTAAATTCGTATCCACGTAAATCATTACTTGTTTATTACCGTTGCTAACAACCAACTTTCATATTACGTGTAGATATGATATATACTGGACAAAATATGAAAGCTGGTTGTTAATAACGTAATGAAAAAAGTTAACAATTAAAATAAATAAATAAATAATTAATCTACTAATCACTCCAACTCTCCAAGATTCTCTAAATAAAAAAAACACTATACAAACCACTAAAAAAAAGCCAACAAATATATAAAATAAAAAGATCTAAGAAACCAATAAAATAACACAAAAAATATAATACAGTAATAAAATATACCTCTGGTCTTTCTTCTTTATCAAGATCAGCAGCCATGGAATCAAGCATCATAGCTTCAACAGTCAAATCAACTGAATGTTCCACCCAGTAATTCTTTTGAATCTCACGTTCTTCACCTACATTATTTATATAAGTTTTATTTTTAGATATCAAAACATTATTAATATTTTTATAAAAAAATGGATCAAGAAATCATAATATTCACCATTAATAACTGCAGCCATGATGATTTTGGACAAATGGGTATTCAGAAATATTAATAAAGATTGAAAACTTAAATGATATATTTGTTTTTTTATTATGTAAAATGGTTTTCAATGAAATATGATTATGAGCCTTCAATGGCTAAACGTGATCTTGAGAAAGAACGTGATCTGCTGTTAAATGATTTGCCTCTTTGACGCATAAGGCAATGCAAAATGCAAATGTGTGTTTAGTGTGAGTGTGTGTGTTTAGTGTGAGTGTGTGTGTTTTTTGAAGGTGTGTTTAGTGTGTGTGATTTGTGCCTGTGTTTGTGTGGTACTTATGGGCAACAAGTGAAGCGTGAAAAAACTAAAAAAATGGTAGGTGAAGGTGATGTTTGTCGATGAATGAATTGTTGACAAGTGATCATGCATCATTGATTCCTTTTTCGGACCATTGTTGTTACTAGTTAATTTAAGTACATTCTTGTAGTGGTTAATTAATTTGTGATTTGTTGCAAAACTTTTCTAGGAAAATAAATTTGATTATTCATGATTCCATTAGTAGATTTTAATCACAAAATTTTGAATTATAAGAGCGAGACATTTGGATCATGAGGTTGTGACACTTGATCTTTGTTGAGATCTTTAATCGAACCGGATATCTCAATAAATCGTGTAATCGCTTTTCAAAAAAAATTACCCATCCCTATTTACTTAGATTACACGAATGTCTCTTTGGATAATTCAAAAAATTATGTTCTTCATTTAGGCTCAAATACAAAAACCTGGTGACAATTTGTGCCCAAAATAAAAAAAAAAATAGGCTAAATGGACAAATTTTTAAAAGATTGGGTACATTTGGGCCCACTCTTTTTTTTAAATGAGCATATATTGCCCATTTAGAAGTTAAATGGGCATAATGGCCACATGTTTTTCTCTCATATTAAATTATTTTTAATGAAAAACTTATGAATATAGTATATTTAATTACTTAAATATAGATAAGGTGTTACGTTTGAGGAATTTTTTTTGTTGTTTTAGGTCTTTTTTAAGACGATTCGTATAACATTCGCCCGTTTGGCCCGTGCCCGTTTAGCCCATAGCCCGTTTAACCCGTAACCCGTTTAGCCCGTAGCCCGTGCCCGCCCGTTTTGCCACCTTACAAAAACCCTTTCACTTATGAGTGTTAGGATTTTGTGTTTTTATCACATGCACGATGTTTCTCTTATATAGATATTACTAGTATCATGACCCGTCTGATGGACGGGGCTAGCATCATAAAAATTGGATAATATTATTACTTATGAGGTCCATACTTATGAGCATACATACTTATGAGATTGTTATATGGCTAATAAGTTTATCATTCATAGTTATGAGTTGTTAAAGGTTTAGCAATGTGTCTGACATATAATGTGCTCAATATTAAGTTATTATGTTTTAACATATTCACAATGATACCATTTTAATATTGTCCGATATTGGATAGCACACGACTATTGTTGAAACAGATCTAAGAATAGTGTGAAAGATTACATTTATTATAAAGTACTACTTATTGAACATAAAAATCTAATCAAAAGAACATAATAGAAAACTAATTATTTATTATAAAAGTACTAATTAAGGAAATTGGAATTACTTATTTATAAAAATGTAACATGTGGACATCATTTTTTGTAAACAGCGGAATCACCAAATTTGATTGACATCGATTTCTCCTCCTCATTATGATTGTGGTATACACAATCTTTGTTAATGCATACCCATTCAGAACATCTTCATTATCAAGAGTGTTTGTTGATACGATGTTGTATTCATTTTTGAATTACATAAGCGTTCTTTCTTTATGCACTTCCATTTGTCATGGTAATCATCACAATCGACATCATTAACAAACTTTTGTTTACCAAGCGTAACATCGTTTGTTATTATTTTTGGTTTTTTATTTTTGTCGACATCTTGGAATATGAATAAAACAAACTATTGGTTTTTTATTCATGACCCGGCCGATGGCTTTTTGTGATTTTGTGTAGCCATCTATTTTTTTTTCTTATTGTGTGTACTAACTTTCAAATTTCGATCATTGTATGTATTTTGTGACCATTTTACCCTTAATTTTTTCAAAATTTGAAGGGTAAAATGGTCATTTTACATGGTAGAATAGTCACAAAATACACACAATGATCAAAATTTGAAAGTTTAGTACACACAATAAGAGAAAAAAATAGTTGACTACACACAATCACAAAAAATGTCAAATTCGATGCATTTTTTTGTCATTTACCCTATTAAATATTATTCATGACCCGTCAGATGGATGGACGGGCAAGCTTCATTTGATATCTTTGGTTATGATTTATAATTTATGTAGTTATGTTGTTAACATGATCAGTTTTGAAACAAAAGCGATAGCCTATGATGAGTTAATCAATGTGATCTTTGTTGTTTCGTCGATTGTATGATGCGACTTATTTTCGTTATCAAAAATAGGATGTCTTAATAATTGATTGCGTATTAATGAATTAAAGAGGTATTTGAGAAAAACTAAACTTCATATGTTTAGCTTTTTTGTTATGAGCAATGTCAAATTATAATGACATATACAAATTGTTATGATCAATTTTCCGAACATCATATGTTTAGCTTCATACGAAAAAGAATAAAATACCGAACATCATAGTGATTAAAGCCTATAAGTTGTTATGATCAATTTTTCAGCTTTATGCTACCATTTAATAAAGAGCTCAATGGTCAATTTCTTTACAATAATCTTTCAATCATTTCTATAAATTGTTTTTAAAAAGAAGTATATTAAATTGAGCTAACGACATCGGTTGCGAAGGCTCTATCCTATTGAGCCTAAAGTAGTAATTGAACACTCTTTGACTGCTTCGGGGAGGTCATATTCAAGGTCTTCAGGTTCATCTTTAATTATATTGGTGTCAATCCATGAAGACCATTCTACATCACTATCGTTGTACACTAATTGTTTATTTCCTTGCTCATAAACGGACTTGGAATGCTCTAACACAACATTAACATGTTCTTCAACATTTTTTTTTTTTTTTTGAATATGATCTGAACTATGCAATAGACATTCTACTTGTCCTTACATGTTTACTGCCGATTCAGCAGTTATTTTAAGTTCATTTACCGGTCTTTATGTTTGTCTCTTGAATTTATCAGTCCTGCAACAATTATAGTGCAAATTTAGTTATAGTGCAATTTTAGTCACCAGCATATTGTATCTAGATTTTTTTTCGTTTTACAGAACATAAATCATACTATATATGAACAGGTCAAGTTGGGTTGTGTTCCTCTCTAAATAAGTCAAATGAGTCAAGTAAAACGAATAGCTTAAACTTACCAGGTCAAATGGGTGAAGCCGATTGAAAGTCAACGTAAGCGTAGTTTTCATTTCATTCATATATTTCAGATACATGATGTAATGATACTGAATTTGCAATCAAAATTAACACAATAATTATGAGTTAGAAAAATAGATTGACAAAAAGTGTTCATCGGTGCCTGGCCATATTTGGACTGTGCTACAGATGACCCAATTAACTGCCCATCTTACCACCTCTACACGCCACTATGTACCAACAGGCAGGGGCGAACCTATATGGTTAGCTGAGTATGCACATGTCCATATTAAATTCCTATGCAGTGTAAAAGAATACGGTAAACTAATTCCCTCACAAAAAGCTTGATAAAATGTGCATATGGGGGTCAAAGGTCGTTAATCTGTCACTATATATCGACTAACAAATAGAGCTTTTCTACGGTGTAATCTAGAAACGGAGGTAGTTTTTATGAAAAAACAACTTTTTTCTAGCTGTATGGACATGTGTCTTTCTAGTTGTATGTGCATGTGTGCGTATATCAATGAGAGAAAGAGAGATACTAACTGTAACTTAATTGTAGGCTATCAGCAGCAGATGTTAACTCTCAGAGTCTGTTTGTGTCCATCCAAATGAGCTTCTCAGCAAATGACTTCCGCTCCTACCCTTAAAAAACCCATCAAGATATCTTGAATTCACCTAGTCATTAATAAATGGATTAATTTTCCTTGCCACCTCTACTAACTATAATTATTTTCATGAATCAACTTAGAACAGAAAGATGATGTGTTGCACCTGATAGTGGCAGCGATTATTTAAACCCCCGTGCGTTGATCAGTTCGTCTAGCTCTATCAATAGCTGCAGATACAAAGAACTTTCACTTTTCAAATAAGCAAATAAATTTAGCAGATGTAGTTATATTGATGCAAGATGACCCACCAAATTCAAAACAATATTTTGATTTAGAGCGAGCTTAATGATATATGGAGTAGGTGTCTGATTATATGTCGAATATCTTGGATATCTTTAATGATAACATAGAGAAAAACAATAAACATGGAAATGTCGTCGATTGACTTTTGACTAACTTGGAAAAACAACAAATTACTGGGTTACAAAGCCAATTAGTTCAGGTATTTGCAGCATCAAAGTATGCTTTGACTTGTAAGGCCAAATTGATTGACTTTTGACTAACTCAGAAAAACTAAGACAACTCATATTTGGGTCATTATGTTTTCTTTTGGGAGAAAATTGTATAAAAACTTTTAGGAGAAAAATTGTACGCAAATGTGATGAACAATTCACGTTTGTCAAATACTACATAAGAGTTGACTGGTTAGTTGTGTCATATATGGTAAAAATAAGTAACCATTACATAGAAACGACAAAAATGTAAATGTTCATTACATTATCGTATAATTCCCTAAAAAAAATGTGAGCATAAGTACTTTTTATCACAAGCTGCCCTTCTAAATTTCTTGAAAGAGTAAGACCAAAGTTATATTTGAAAACAATATTCAAATTTGACCACCGAAATCAAAGCACACCTTAAACTCGAAAAGATGTGAGAAAGCGTATACTTAGGGCATCCATTATGGATGAACCTATTAAAGGTTTATGAAATTGCCACATCCTATAATGTCATTAATTTTTAAAACTTTTTATGTTATGAACCTATTGTTACTATGGATAAACCTTTTGAGGTTTATAAAATTTCTTCAACATTTGAATGTCATTTATTATTTAGTTGAAAAGAAAAGGAAATAAACATTTTTTGGACCTCTCCAAGATCCTAGACCTTTCCATGCCATATAGGCATGAAATGGTTCCTCACTATGGTATAAAAATTCTTGAACCTCTTCAGAATTGTTTAGACCTATTTTTAAACTTCCATAGTGGATGCTCTTACATCATGCATAGGTGGGTTCCTTGAACAAACTTCTATCCGAGCTTCCATTAAATTCAGCAAGTTTCGCTAGCAATCGCTCATGCTTATTTTTAATAGCCACAGAACTTAATACATCAGCTTAATCCTAAAACAAAATAAAGGAACAATCACAAAAACGAATTTCTACGATTGCCTTTGTAAATATATGATAGATTAAAACAGAGAATTGCAAATGAAGTTTTTCATTTAGTTGTTTCAGGTCACAGTGAGTCTCAAAATCAAACCAAATCACCCCAATCACAAATACTACCTGATTAGATGTCTTTAGACTCATTTCATGTTTATTAAAGCTTATATAACTTGATCCATTTGACCCGCAAGATATTGCCATAGGGTTAGTTAAATAGAATGACATGATAAAAGGTAAACTTATCATCCAGCCCCACATTAAGTTCTCGTTTACTAAATTATGTTGTGTATGTCCTAAATGCACTATTTCTGCTATCCAAACATAAACCAAGTAGATTTCATGAATTTCATTTCACACATTTTTAGATTAGAAAAAAAAATCAATTCAATATATGTAGTCAAAATCAACTTATCTTCCTATAAATTGGTCAATATTATCATATCAAGATAATCATTCTATAGTTGAAGTTGTTCGAATTTAATACGTAATTAGTTAATTAATAAGAGTACTTACTTGGCTGTGACTATTTGATGAACAAAAGAGCTCTCAACAAAAAACCATTACTATGTCTTTCATTTTGTGCTTATCAAGCTTCCTATGTGAACAAAACCATTACACATCCCGCACATCCTGCTATCGTAGTTGCTTATAGCCATATCTCAATCTCAGATGCCCACATAGTAAGGTTGTCACAAATAGGTTGGATGATCAAAGTGCAATCCTTGAATGAGTTGCTTATATCTATACCTGCAACTCAACACATACTTCATCAAAAGCCTAGAAAATGGATATATTTTTTGTATTCTTATTCTTAAGCTGTTGTTTTTAGAGTTAAAATACATGTTTTGCAAGACTGCGTTCACGGTCTAGAAAGTTTTAAAATCTCATTGTAAAATATTAAGAAGTTAAGAGTGAGTCCAAGACGGATTGGTGTGTTGCCGCGTGTTCACCTGCAAGACACAACTTTATGTCAAATTTCAGTAAAAATATTTATTTCACCCATAATAAATATACTATAATTTGTTAATTGGTTAAGCACTATATACTTAAGGGTGTTTGGGGTTGTATATTTTAAGCTTTTGCTTATACAAAAATGTTTCTAAAGATGCTAAACCATGTAAACTTTAATTAGTTACATTTTTGTTAGATCCTTAACTCATGGTAAAAAATCAATACTAAGACCATCATACTTTTGTTGCTTACAAATCTAATAGACATGGAAGCATCATTAGCCTATCATAACACTATAATTAATATGTATACATTAAAAAATGTCATTAACTATTGTAACTGAAAACCACCACCATGCCACCATATTATTAAAATAAGCTGCACTGCAGCAACCCGAAAACCACCACCAAGTATTTCATTCTAAACTTGTTTGACTACACCTTATATCAAGAGCACTTGTAATCTCAGTTAATGAATCCATATAGCTTGATATAGTATATCTTTTCAAAGCATACAAATCACTACCATAGTAGGCAATCATCCAGTATGCATAGTCTAGGCTTATATCAACACAAGGCTTTTGACAGATTAACCATCAATGATTCCAAAATCGCATCATTCAAATCATACTATCCACGATTCCATTTCATCAAAATCCTTTATCTAGTATAAAACCATATTAAAGGTTCAAATTTATAAAACTACCTAAGTAGCCCTAAAATAAACCTGTACCTAGCAATAACAGATATAGTAACTGATCAAATGTGAGTAAAATTAACATTCTAGATGATAATTGAATGCAATTGATTCTTGTGGATTTGAAGCCACAAAATTTAATCAATTTTAAATAAGCAAATTCATACTCTTTGTTGAATCGCATGTACAAAATAATTGAAAATCAAATTTAAAATCACACAAACCTGGATAAAGATTGTAGATTCAATAGTATCATCAAGACCTTAACTTCAATCATCATCATCTAGTGTTGCTATTTAATTAGAAATCGCCGGTAAATTTTTTTTAAAGAAACGTATTTTTTGAGGTTATTGATGGAATGAATATAATGAGGCTGAATGAAATTGATTTGGTGATTTGAGGTAAGTGAATGGATTGATTATGTAGGTTTATTTTATGGTTGAATTTGAATGCGATTCATTTGATGCTTGAAATTAGGGATATGATTTGGGGGTTTTGGGAGAAGTGAGGAAGGCGTGTGGAATGAGTGTGTTTTTGTATGACAGGTAATTAAATGGTGACATGCTGGCAATTTTTTGGGTTTCCACCTAATTCTTTCATGCCAAGTGGCATATGTGACTTGGTAAGTTCCTTTAATATATATGTTGGGAGATTTAAGTCAATAAAATTTTTAGAATTAATCGGACCATTAATCTTCTCATAATGTTCCTCCTTTATAGCAATAATCGTTACAAGACCAATTGATTATGATCATTAAACCGCAGTTAAAGCTGCATGTGAATATGTCCAAAAACGTTACAAGTTAGTAGTAAATAAGTTTTAGCAAGTCACAAACTCATCAGAATACTTGTTGACGTGTTTGCTCGATGATGAGCTTGCTCACCGAGTATACTCAATAATGAGTCTCTCTTCTATACATTTGTAAGTGTGAATTTTTTTTCTTCACATGTGTCTTATTAGATTTATAAAAATGTTGTATGATATGATGGAAACACTAATAATGAGTCACGTGCTACATGCAGGGACAATGTAGGCGTTCGAAACACGAAAATTTTTACGCTTTTAGTAATATTTTCGTAAATTTCATGTTTGGGTGGCTATTTGACTGTAAGACCATTCCGAATAGTACTCCTCTTCTTTTCTCGTCAGTTTTGCTACATCAGTGCTATCTCAGCACTTCTAAACTAACACACCAACTGACACATTCATGCCAACAACACCTCTTCTCTTTCTTCTTCTATTTAAGTTTTTATCCATTAAATACAATAATATAAAACAAATATTTATAAAATAAAAAACACTACACTAATCAAACAATAATAAACATAATACCGAGACTCAAATATGTTTACAAAGAGATCAAGTTTAGGATAATCCATCATGGCTACAATAAATCAAAGATTGCAATGTTTTACAACGGCCTCGTCGGTTTACCATCCTTTGATTTTGACCAGCCAAGATATAGATCTACCTTAAAAACTTGTCCCAATTAGAACATGGATCCATATCTATTTTCTATATTATTATCACCTTTGCTTTTCATAATAAAAGAAACAAAATTACATTAAAACAGATCAACACATGCAAAGATGGAAAGAAGATCAAAAACAGATCTACACATGCGATCAATTTTCCGATCAAAAACAGAAAAACCCCTTTTTTCCAATCAATTTTCCGATCGAAGATTGAAGAAGAAAAAGGGTAACGGTCGAGCTGCGCCCTGTAAAACCCAACCCGTAAAACGATAGGTTTTTCTTTTTTTTTTTTTTTTTTTTTTTTTTTTTTTTTTTTTTTTTTTTGTGGGTAACTGTAGCAACATCACGCTATGACCATTAAGGTCACGCCGTGCCAACTTAATGTCTGTACTCCAAAATTTGGCTCGTATTATCCATCACGCCGTGCCCTTATATGGCACGCCGTGACCACTGAAAGCCAAAACACTATAACCCTCTCGTATTGGCCATCACGCCGTGCCCAAATGTGGCACGCCGTGATGGTCATCCAGAGTCACATTTTTCCAGCTTTTTGCCTCTTTCTAAACATTTCCGTAACCAACAGTTTATACCAAAACACAACTTTACATTCAAAACATTACAAGTACATTACAACAACATGTCTAAACCTTTAACCATGTAATACATACATCAAAACCCAAATTGTTGGTATCGATTCAAGGATTAAGAGGGAATTGTACCATAACCAAAATGACATAAACAAGAGGCACAATTCCACCTCTTAGGAACTTTCGGCAATACTTCAGGCTTGACTTGATTTCCTTTTATCACTTGCACCTTGATTCCTTACAAAACATTGTCAAGTAAACAATAAGCAATTCGCTTAGTAAGTACGACATACTCATAAACCATAACCATAACTATATTGTCCATAAGGACCCACCGACTACGAATGTGCACATCTAGCCGATTCACTTGGTTAGCAACCCATGTATATGGCACTATCACTAGTTCATATACATCTCCAAGTCACTAACCTCATTTCTCATCATCACTCGATATACACTTAATAGTGCATACCGTGTCTATAAGATAGTCGTACTTACCTCACGAGCCGTCTATGGTTTTATCACTACCAACGTTCTCACAAGCATTACAACAAACACCTATCAAGCATTTAAACAATTTCATCATTTCTAAGTTCGTTGTCCACATAAAGTTTCCCATTTTTACTTCTTATCAAAATCATCACTTGGCTAGTTCTAAACCAAGTTATTATTCTCATTTCAATCACATAATCAATCATATACTACAATTTCTTTAATTTCAACCAACCCATAATCACCACCATAATCCATGATCCTTTTCAATCCAATTTCATAAAATACTAGCATAATAACTAATAATATATCTAAAAACACATAAGCAAATACACATACATTTGAATTGAAATCAATACAACAAACCCACAATGATACTCTAAATTCCCAGCCCCATTCCTTATTTTTTTTCCCTCAATTTTTGGACATAGAGAGGTTATGCAACTTCCACAATCAATAACTAACACTTAAACTTGCTTATTCTTTAACAATTAAGGTTATAGGATGAGTTCTTGGTGAATTACTAGCCAATTTCATGTATGAGGGTTTGAGAGGGAAAGAGAGTAAGGAAGGATGAAGAATGTTCTCCCATCCCCTGGAATTCAAGTTTTATTTTTATATTTTTCATTTTAGCCCCTCATTTGGCTACCTAACACTTTAACCCCATTCCATCCAATGACCAACAACTTAAGTCATCTTTGTTACAATCTTAATCTGTAACAACCCACAAAACCCCATTACTATCATTCCCATCACAAATACCTATAATAGGTATTTCATAGGTAAATTTTTGCTTTTTATGTACATTTATTACTTGCATGACTCACTAGACCTGCTCACGTATCTACACAAGCCAAATAACTCAACACTCACATCTTATAAACCCCTGGTATGTCAAGCATAAGATTACAACAACACCATAATAAGTAATTCACCAACCTAAAACACTAAACATATCATAAAACCCTAATAAACCCTAACTAAACCCTAATTAGGTCTATGTGCTTATTTGAACCTATATGCTTAACTTAACTAGTATGAAAGTGTCCAAGGCTTAAGTATGAGTTACCTTAGGAATATTAGGATACCTTAGGACGATTAGGCATTAGTACAACCCTTTAGAACTTAGGTACAAGTCCCTTAAGCATAAAGCCATAACTAAGTCATAACTTCCTAGAATCAGGTCTAGACTATCCCAAAACTTCCCCATAGGTCACTACCACTTAGTATAAGCCTCTTAGGACTTAGGATTAGTTATTAGACACTCATAGGACACTAATATAGGCACAAAACCCTAATCTCCCACTAAACACAAATAGGACACTTAGGTCACAAAACTAGGTCAAACCTCCCCAAAACTTTACCATAGACTACCATCACTTAGTATAAATTTAGGACTTAGGATTAGTCACTAGACACTCTTAGGAACCTAACTTAGGCACTAAACCTTAGGTAAAACCTTAAACTCTCACTAAGTAAAACTAGGTCAAAACCTAATCTAAACTAGTAAAACCTAAACATAAGCACCTTAAACACCTCAACCAAGCACCCTAACACCTCTCCCTAGTTAAGCTAGCACCCTAACACCTTACAAGCACCCACACAAGTAGGTGCATCACCTACTTGTCTAAACCACCACTAATCACCACTAAACCACCACTAATCCATCCCTAATCACCTTAAACCTTCCCTAAGCATCCCTAGCAGCTTACAAGTACCTCTAAGCTACCATGCTAGGAGGTGCATCACCTCCTTGTCACCCTTTCACCCCTAACCGCCTTTCTCAGCCCTCCTTCATCACAACCGTCCTACTCCGCCCCCAGATACACCATAGCTACTACTTGTCACCTCCTAGACCTGTCACACCACCCCATAGCTTTGCTTACTCCTCCCCCTGCTCGACACCACACCACCACCTTTGCCACCTAAACACCCTCGCCACTCTATAAATACCCCCGTACCCTCTCCATTTCATTCCACACCATTTCTTCTCTTCACCTCACATTAGTTCAGTAGTATAGAGTCCCTAGGAGACCTTGGAGTCGAGTATAGAAGCCTTGGTAGTGTTGTGTTGTGGTTTTGAGCCGAGAGAAGCCCTAGAAAACCCTAAACCCTCGTTAACCCTTTCCTAGCCAAGTAAGCTTTACATTTAAGTTTCTTTAGCTTTAGTATACTCTTAGGATAGTATTAGGATGCCTTAGATCCCTTAAGAACCCTTGCATGAGCCTTGGTAATAAATATTTGCTAGTTTACATTTTAAAACCCTAAAATAAGTTTAATACATGTTTGCATGCTATACACCCTTTACATGACCTATAATCTGAAGTAGATAACTTAGATAGGCTAATATTAGTTAAACATAAGCTAGAAAACTTATTTGTTACATAAAAATATAAGTTACATGCATTTAGGACTAGTTTTGCAAAACTTTACATGCATAAGGGTATATATCATAAATTCCTGAAATTATAAAGTGTAGGACTGTTTTTGACAATTCCTAGAAGTTATAAGTGTAAGGACTAGTTTTGCAAATTTTTAAAACCTTAGGATAGATATTAAAATAAGTTATAACCTAAAAAGGAGATATGCAAATATTATAAAGTTAAAGGTCTAACTGGTAAATATAGAAAACTTAAGAGTCTAAGGGTTAGTTATGTCATTTTCTAAAACTATAGAAGTCTAGGGACTGGATGTGTCAAGTATAGATAGTTATAAGTATAAATAATATAAGTGTTATAACTTTAGGGTAGAAAACGTAAATATATAAACTATAAGGGTATAAAGTGAAAATATCATATAAGTATAAAACCTAAATAAAGTTAGAAGCATAATGCAATAGTAGGGAGCTTCATGCGAGGAGTACTATGTGGATATTTCATTTTGACGAGTTTGTTGGGTTTACGAATTAAAGTGCCCTGACTCCTCGAACGATTATTGCATATACTTCTGAGATATGATGGCCCGAACGGTGTTATGATTATAACTTAACTTAATAACAATATAGCTCAATAGTAGGGAGCTTCATGTGAGGAGTATTAACTTCTGAATTATGATGGCCCGAACGGTATTATGTTGATAACATAATACAATAGTAGGGAGCTTCATGTGAGGAGTCATATACTTCTGGATTGTGATGGCCCGAACAATGTTATATTATATCTAAAACATTAACACACCTAAAAACAATAACTTAAGAAACTTAGACAAGACGACTAAAGCTTGACATACATCCAAACCTACAACACACTAGGATACGTGAGTAAGGCAGTCTAGTTCCCGAGTCACTATTTGCATAACTTAGATTATCCTAAGCCCAGGTGAGTTCATAGCCTCATACTCTTTTAAAATGCTTTCACTCTAAATGCTTTATAAACCCTGTGAGGGGGATACATGCTACTTGCTTTACCTAAAACTGAATACAAGTCTTTTTCTTTGGTTGTTGCACGAGTAAACTAACTGCCACCACTACATAACCAAAATTCATGAATCTAATCGTTTGGGATATTTTACCCACGCGAACGCGAATATAGTTGATAGATCTATTGGAGTTTGACAACTCCCGTTGGTATTAACACCTCACTGGGTGGTACCAATAAGTACTATATTTGAACCCACTGAAGGTTTAACTTTGGCAAGTTATCCTTTCCATCCCCTCATGGTTGGGTCTGCAGCCCCCATGACCCGAATTGTTAACGTGTGGTTCATCAGCTTAGTGCAACATACCCCACTCATGATAATTATGTATGCATCACAATTACCATACACCTTACATTTTCCCAGATGGGTGTAACATCTGAACCCAGGGAACTTGTATTCACTAACCCCTAAACCTATGACTCTCACTCAACACCTAGTGTTGACTTTTTACGCATGTATTCTAGGTATATCACTTCTATGGAGTCATGGCAGAAGGAGGCACTGAACTCGAAGGACTTTTCATGGTTATCATTCAAACAAAACCTAACACCTAGATTTTTGGGACCTCATCAAAAATTAAAGTATATCTTTTACAATTAAAACTCTGATAATAATGAATGATAACTAAATTTCTAAAGCGTCTCTTTTCGAGTCGTTTTCTATTACTGTAACTATGATTCTATGAAGTAATACCCCAAACACTTAATCCACTACGATCAGTGAAAAATGGGGGTGTTACAGATTGGCATCAGAGCTTTAGTTGTAGAGAACAAGGTCAAAACCTAAACTACAACTATTTTTCCTAAACCCGAGAAAGTCCTCAGTACCTCTGCCATCCTCCGTAACCATACGTGCTAAGGTTAGTGATGATGTACCCTCCGATTAGCTCGAAGGTCATCCCTTCGAGTCTAATTGTAACCTACATAATCGAAGGCTCTGGCTAGCCTCCTAAAACTTTCTTTGGTGTAAAACTAATCATCAATGATCTAGTTACCAAGTGTTAATTTGCCAATCGAAGGATTAAGCCCTTCGGGGTATCTCTCGATAAGTTTTATGGACGGAACAATGCCAAGTCCAATATTGGGGAGACCAAGTCTTACCCACGTCGCCTCTTCTTCTTTAGCACCCCCGCTAAACCCTGAGGAGTGGGACACTAAACCCTAGCGGTTACCACAAATCATGGACACCCCCATGATCTCTCTCAAACGTGTGACCACTCTCTAGGACTGTTTTCTTCACCTATAAATAGTCCTGGACGATGACAAATCTGGTATGCAATCTCTCACACCTTACTTTACCATGCTTATACTTAAACTCTCATACCGATCACTTATTCACACGCCGGAGGTGGTTCGCAGGGTCCAACCCCTGCGCAATCACTTAACGTAGTGTTTTTGTATTTCTTATTTCAGGTTATATCCAAGCTTGGCGTAATCACAACACCCCTCATTTCCTTTGATCACCATCGAAGGCCTGGTAGTGCAAAATATTGTACAATCAGTGGCGCCATCCGTGGAACACGCTACAATTAGTCCCGTTATTTCCAAGTAAAATAACCAAGTCAAATACACCCATTATTATTCCGGCATGAATCCAGAAAGAGAAATTACACCCTCACCGGGTTTTTCGTCTTTAACCCCTTTACCCGCAACTGACACCAACGACCTTCCGCCAATCACGCCCTCCACCTTCACCACACGATCTCACCCTGAAATAACTCCCAACCATCACGCATCCACGTCAGCCAATCTAGAGCTCACCATTAGCCCCGCCTTTGTCAATGCTAATTAAGAAGAGCTAGAGTCCTTATTAAGAGCTCGAAGGAGACAAATCAGAAACACGGAGATGCGAAAGGAGTTAGAATATTCCAGTGACGAATATGATGAAGAAATTGAGATGGATCCAAGACCTTCGATAACTAGGGCTCAACACCCCATCCTGTGGATTGGGTCTCCTACGGGTAGAAGGGCTGGAGGAAGGAATGTGGGCCTCGAGGGAATCCCTGAAAGAACTCCCACGAAGAGAGAAGGGACCATTACTGAAGGTTCTCATGGAAGAAGCCAAGAGGGAGAACACGGAGGTGAACTTACCTCCCTTATTAGCAGCACCTTTAGGAAGGGCCGAAGGAGGAGTTCCACAGCTGCCCTCCCACGCATCTGGTGTGGGAGGTAATCCAGGATCAGTCAACACAGGAGGAATTTTTCCTCCCGTCAACTTGTATCCTCAGTTCCTGGGTCAAAATTACCCCTCAAACATTTATTCCTCCGTTAATGGGCAACTCGGAAGTCAATACCCCTCACAAATGGCTGTACCTTATAGTCTCCCCATGATATACCCTCCGTACACCATGTATCCTGGTTACCCTCCAAGTACGAGTACTCCTCATTCCCTCTACGCTGGTCAACCTTCTTCAGGGGTACCCCCTACTCATAATCCATATCATGGCATCCCCATGAACATACCACCTTACACCCACTCGTACACGGAGCCCGCTGGCCCTTCGACACCCTTTGTGAGATGGATCGAAGACTATCCATTGCTGGATGGTCTAAAGATGCCTTCACATATAGACACCTATAACGGAAAAGGGGATCCAGACAATTTCCTACATTTGTTCGAAGGAGCCATTAGAATGCAGAAATGGGTCATGCCCGTAGCATGTCACATGTTTACATACACCCTTTGGGATTCCGCATGTATTTGGTGGAATGGACAGAAACCAGAAAGCATCATCAACTTTGATGATTTGAAGGCTAAGTTTCGATCTCACTTCAGCCAACAAAAGAAGTTCACAAGGACACACCTCACAGTGCACAACATTAAGCAGAAGGAGAATGAAAGCACGAGGAACTTCGTCACTAGATACACCGATGAAACTCTACAGATTATGGGCTTACACGAAGAACAACAAATTTCTGGCTTCGTCCACGGCCTACGCAACCGGACTCTTGTGGAATTCTTATCCACAGACCTTCCGGCAACATACAAAGGCCTGATGGAAAAAACATATACGTGGATAGAGGCCAAAGAGGTATCCACCAATGGGGCTTCGATGGAGAACAACAAAGGAACAAAACCATCTTCATGGGAAGGGTCGAAGAACAAACACAAAAACCATAATAGGTTCACCCCTTACAACAAGGGTCCGAACCATGGTTTATTAGAAACCTCACAAAGTCTCTAAGGGAGATTTTGGCGACAGAGAAGGCCACGAAAACCTTCGAGCCACCCCCTCGCATGATTGGAAAAAGCAAAAACAGAGACACTACTAAATATTGCCACTTCCACGAGGACTTTGGTCATGAAACAAACAGCTGTCGAGAGCTAAAAAAGCAGATAGAAGAGGCAGTAAAATCTGGGCAATTAACGCACCTCGTAAAAGGGATAAGAAAGGGCAAAGAGAAAGCCATAGATACGCAACTGGGAAAAGATAATACCCCCCCCCCCCCCAGGAAGCTCCTGTTCTAATGGTTCGCTGGGATACCCCCCGATTAAAGAAAAAAGCCTCTGAGAGGGAAGCTTACGCCACAAGGGAAATAACATTCCCATCCGAAATGGGAGAGTCCCCTTCAAAGGATCCAGTAATCATTAAGGTCATAATATCGGACACAGAAGTCAATAAAGTTTATATGGACTGCGGGAGTTCCTGCGAAGTAATCTACGAACATTGCTTTAGAAAACTCAGCCCTACGGTCAAATCCAAGAGAGTAGAGTCAAGAATACCCCTGGTAGGTTTCTCGGGGGAACGATCATGGCCTTTAGGTGAAATACCCCTGGAGGTTACACTCGGAAGTGGAAAGCTTGCAAGAACGGAAATCCTCAATTTCGTCATCGTAAAGTCAAAATCACCTTACAACATGTTAATCGGACGAACCGCTATGTAAAATATGGGTAGTATGGTCTCTACAGTTCATGCAACGGTGAAGTTCCAAACAGCCAATGGTGTCAGAACCATATTCTCTAGCTATCGCGAAGGGAAATACCAGGAAGCCCAAAAGGATAAGGGAAATGGTAATTAACGGTGTGCAATAAACATCAGGGGAGGATCCGACCCCAAGGAGTATGTGGCACTAGACAACCCCCATCCAGTACGAAAGGTAGAAATAGGAAAGCAACTTCCTACCATTTTCAGAAAAAGATTGGAAAAATTGCTCGAAGCCTATGAGGATGTGTTTGTAGGAACATATTCAGATACAACAGGAATTCCAAGGTCGCTCACGATCAACGGCAGACCTTTTAACACGGAGCATAAGCTAAATGAATCCAAATACATCAAACCAGTCAGGCAAAAACTTCTTCAAGTAACACCTGAACAAAACGCAGCAATTAAGAAAGAAGTATACAAACTCACAGCTGCAGGAATACTTCGAAGGGTATTAAATCCACGATGGGTTACTAACCCAATTGCAGCCCAACGGAGAAATGGAGAATGGATACTAAAGGTTGATTTCAAAGACGTCAACAAAGCTTGCCAAAAAGGAAGCTATTCGCCAGAAAGAGAGCAACAACTACCACCTGGAGTTCGTTGGGAATGTTTCCTTAATACCAGCATGGGATGCCATCAGATACAGATTGCACAGGAAGATGAAGAAAAAACATCCTTCCATGTAGGCAGTAGCTCCTACTGCTTTAATCGCATGCCTTTTGGCCTACGGAACATCAGAGCCACTTACAATAGGCTGATCCAAAAGGTCTTCGAAAAACAGATAGGGAGGAACCTAAGAATTCACGGCGAATACTTAGTCACCCAGAGCAAGACAAAAGAAGACCTCCTTCACGATGTAGAAGAAACCCTCATACAACTAAGGAAAATCAACCTAAAGCTAAACCCAATAATGTGTTCTTTCGGCATTGAAAAGGAAGGGTCAAACGAACGCCCGTTCGTAAGGCAAATGATCGGAACCAATCCAATCAATGAGGAAACCTCCGCAAAAAGACAAACGTGGAGAACACAAGGGAGGACTCGAATCCTACAAAATGACTTGGAAATACTGAAAGCATTCCTGTCAAAAGGCGTCAACAGATCTTCATCTCTCTACAAGGTCCGCAATGAGGTCATTAGTGACTTATCATTCCCTTGGAACAAAGAAGCTGAAACATCCTTCCTACGATGGAAGAATTGCATGGAGATCTTACCAACAGTTGCACCCCCAACTAGAGGAGAGGTGTTGTTCGTACACATAGCAATGTCCCCTGATGAGATCGGTGCTATGCTCTTCACAGAAAGAGGACAGCTACATATACCAATATATTTTGTAAGTAGAACTCTACCGTACGTGGAACAAAGCTATACAGCAGCGGAAAAGCTAATCCTAGACTTAATCCACGCCACAAGACGTTTCCGAAGGTATTTCAAAGACCACCCTATCAGAGTAATCACGGATAAACCATTCGAAAGGATAATCCTGAACCCTGAGGGAACGCGGAGGATGGTCAAATGGGCTAAAGAATTAGAGGAATATAACATAGAATATGGGGAAAACAATCCTTTCGAAGGACAAATTAATGAACCAGCTGAAACATGTGAATCAAGTATGTCCTCCAACAAGAAAGTCCTCCAAGCCAAACTAAAGGAAGAACACCGCATATATGATACAGAGGCACGTTCGGTCCCACAAAACCAAGAACGTCTCGAACTCGGAACGGAGCAACAAGCTTGGACAAAGTAACAAACCTCTCCCGCTCTGAATCAATATGCAGGCCGTTTATAATAACAAAGGAAACCTAATGGAACATACTCCGAGGAAGAATATATGGAATGAGTCAAAAGTAACTACCCTCCTACGGCGTACAAACGACTTGCCATATCCTTCGTAAGTTCTACGTACAAGACTTATAGTTTTTTATTATGTATTAAACTCTTCTTTTTCAAGAAAAAAAGCGTTAATGGTAGGCGTCTTAGTATTATTCATTTGTACAAATGATGTAATCCTCCCCTACCCACTTAATGATATCACATATTTCCCTCGAATCTTTTGTCACATATAACTAGAAAGATTTGCTCAGCCAAGTAATTACAAGTTCAATGTTCGAAGGATGATACAAGATACTTATATCTTGTAGGCTATTACACATCCAATACAATTCACATTAACTTTCCTTAATGGTCTTGGGGCATGCGAAGCCCTTCGCACTTAAAGGATGAAGACAGAGCGGGTCGCAACCCTCTGTCAGCAATTAAATTATACGATTGCTATAAAATCTTGGTTCAAAATACACACAATAAGGTTATGCATCTACTATAGCCTTAGGTTGTATATCAACGTTAGTAAATAGCGTTAGAAAAGAGAAGCATAATAACAAAAGCGAGACACCACCCGTCATTCGTGAATCTAAATTATGCTAACATACGTAGCGTAGGGCAGAAGCCCAAAAAACATAAATTGTTCAAAGATGGCCGAAGCCCAAATAGCATAAACATAAAAGGTGAGGGAAATCACTCCCCACCTACGCCACTTAACTTCCTAAAACATTAACGCAGCACATACCTTCTGTTGCTCAAGAGATGCTCCACATTGTCTAAGTACAAACATAAATTGTTCAAAAACCATATGGCATAAACAAACATTGTTTTAAAGGGTACATACCACCCTTGGGGCCAAATAATTGCAAACAGTGCAACCTTCACTTACCAGGAGACGTGGGTTTTTCATGCTGAACTTGGGGGGCTTTAGGACTGACTTTGCTAAGGGAAGTTTCTTTTGAATCAGCCTTCGGAGAGGATGGCTGCACAGCAGAACTTTTACCCAGAGACTGAGGCTTCTCGATGGCCAACTTTGGAGATGAGGGCTCCTCAGGAGTTGCTTTCATAGATGCAGGCTTCACAGGAGTACTCTTTTTGCTCACATCCATAGGCTTCACCCTACGCGGCTTCTTCGAAAGAAGCGTCTCAACCGAAGCCATGGGATCTTTGGTAGCATCAACAAGGAATGGGTACTCTGCAGTTGCGAGGAGGTTGCTTGCATTATCATACTCTGCTTTATGAGTGGCACGGTAGTAGGTTACCTCAGATAAGTCCACCGGCTTTCTAGTTACAGCAATTTCCTCCAAAGTAGTGCATTTTCCATGATAGATGGCAGCATTGACAACATCACCTATCATCTTCCCTACCTCATCACTGTGATATAACTCCATGGCTATATATGGGATGACCTTAGAGACAACAGCATCCCTATCTCTTTTAAGCGCATTATATTTGCGCCTAAGGCCATCAAGATCTTCGCGAAGCTTGACCTCTAGCTCACCCAACTTCGTCCTCTCTTCTTCAAGGTCCCCACACTTGATCTCCAGCTCAGCAATTTCTTCCTTGTAACCCACGACCTTTGCCTCCTCCTTTTGAAGTCTCTTACACCCCACCTTCACTTTGTTCAATTCCTTCTCCAACCCTGCTATATCAGAACGAAGGTCTTGTACAAGGGGATTCTGCTCAATATCCCTCAAAGCTTCTTCACACTTAGCTTGAACCTCTGCAAACTCCTGATCCTTCTTTTTCTCTCTTGGCAAAATCTCATCCATCTTCTCCCTAGCAGAAGCAAGGGTTCGTACCACCTCCCTTGTTCAAGAATTGAGATGATTGTCCAAAATAGCTTGCCTTGTATAGCTTTTGTCGTGTAGATCACACAACTCCTCAATGGGCATGTTGGTTAGCACAGACTTCCAGCTCGGAGGGGTAATATGCAAAGCAAGGCGATGTCAAGCAGAGGCATCAGGAAACTCTTTGGTATTCGGAAGACCTAAGGAATATACAATCAATTAGAAGACATGTACAAATATCCCTGTCAAGCTCAATAGAACATATACTTACCATGGTATGGAGTACCTGATTAAAGATGAGTTAATACCTCCTTACTCTACCTTTTTCCTTTTCCTTTCCTTTCTTCTTGTTCCCTCGATTCTTCTTAACATGACATGAAGCATTTTGTGTACTTCTTATATGGAAGACGATAAACCGCTTCATGTTCATGTGAATAAGAAAGGAGGAAATAGTTTCAAACAAAATCAGTTAAACGAAAACAAAACATGTTGAATCGACATCAACTGAACCAACATTACACACTCCGGTTTTAAATTTTATAAAATACCTTGATGAAGGCTATTGTAACACCTTCCAACTACCCTAACGGCAACTTCTACAAACCTTATATAATCCAAAAGAAATAACCGTAAACAGTGAAAACCAAAATCACCATGATAATCGCATCCTATTAATACATGGACCACTATAAATCAAACAGTAACAGAACAAAACAAAATTAACATACCAATGCAATAACTTAATCCACTAAATTACAATAAACAATTGAAATGGCAATAACTACCATACTGTAACCAACTAAACAATCACAAATACATTTTCCTTTTCCTAATCAACATAACATGTTACTATAACCAAGATACTTTCCACAACTTGAATCAGCAAACCAACATTAAAAAAAAAAAAAAAAAAAAAAAAAAAAAAAAAAAAAAAAAAAAACCCCGACTTATCGCACCCTTTCTAACATTCTAATGAAATGAGTTACTTATCCAACTAATTTATGATTCATAACATTTAAAACAACCTAAGAACAAAATCTATTTTTTCACACAATTAATATACTAACAAGGCCTCTAAACAACCTGTTTTTACACTAAACAAGCTAAGATAAACAAGCCTAAAAAAATAAAATAAATAAATAAATAAAATAAAAAAACTCAAGTCATCAGATCCAAATAACATAAACGAATGTATAGATCAAAAAACATAACAACAATACAAAATCAAAATCATACAATTATACGTATACTCATATCATTAATCGAATAAAAAAATAATTAAAGTGCTGTAATCAAATTTAAACGTATTATGAAAATCAAATTTCAACATGCCATATAATCCATCTATGAAATAGCATTATCTTGATTCAAATCTAGATGCCTTTTTTATGATCCAAAAATAATAATAATAATAAATTATAGGCTTAACACTATTGTTTCCTTCTCCGAATACAATCTTTCGACTATAACTATATCAACAAAATTGATCTGCTGAAGTACAATTAGAGTCGAAAGATGAATTCGGGGGACATAAAAATACCGATAAGAATTGTCTTCAACATCGTTAATTACTCAACCATGTAAATTTATGCTTTAAAGATCAATAAAGTTGCCAGGCATGTTATAAATTTTGCACATCTCGAGAATACAATGCAATGATGAAAAAAAAAAGACTTAAAAGGAATCCTATAAGCCTATAGATAAAATTCTTTTAATTGCAAATTAATAGTTACAATGTAACACATACACACTTTAAAGGACTATTGTTTGTTTTGTAACAAACTTACATGTAGCTCATGCATTTATAAATAAAATTTTCACAACCCAAACAACAAAACACAGTTTTTTTAAATCCAAATTTCACAAGTGTACATTAAATTTAAATTTATCACGGTGATTAAAAAAGTGACACAGATTGAAAATAAATGCTAAACAAATTAGCCGACAAATGTAGTGACGCTAGCCGCCCCATTGGGGCGGCATCTAGTATATATATACATAAAAATCTTGTATCCGCTAAAAAAATCTTGTAATTGGGTCGGTTCGGTTAATTATACTGGGTTTTGAATGCATAACCGAAACCGGTCCAAGAAAGTCGGTTATCAAAAAATTATGCAACCGCCCCATCGATATCTGCTCGGTTATGGTTCGGTTTTTCTACTCGCTCCTACTTAATTAATAACATTATTTTATGTATGTTAAGGGGTGCATGGTTTAGAGTAAGGATTAGAAAGGGCTAAGTAAGGTAAAGAGGAAGACAAGCGAGGGAAGGTGATTTACTTAAGGAAGGAAAGAAGTAAAATCCATCTGTAATTTTTCCTCTTTATTTATATGTGTATTAATTACTACTGTATTTAATAATTCATGACTTGTTTTCTTTCCTCTTTTGATAGATGAATTGTACATAAATGGTTTGGGCATTGAGTGGCACGCAAATTTTAATACATATATAGCTAGCTAGGTTAAATACCATTTTGTTTGAAACCTCAACTCAATTATTGTTTTGTAATAAAAGAAATGATATATTCTTTTAAAATATATAGTTTTCTAAAATCTTGTTAATTACAAGATGAGTAGACATTGCAATGAAATCATCATGTAATAAGATGAATTAATGGATTCTACATGATATGAAGTTGTTGTGATGATTAGTAGGAGGAGGTGAAATATATATTGTTTCTCCTATTATAAGAGAAAGAAATTCCCAGCTCTGTTTTTTAAAGGTATATCTTAGAAATGCCAGAGTCAAGAGGGGAAATCATTTGGGTTGGATGTGTTAGAATCTGAAAATCAAAGAACACGTATTACGAAAATAGGATCAAGTATAACACATACAAAGATTAACTAAAACTTAAATAGTAACGTACCCGATGCACTTCAATAAATCTTGATCTTGTGTAATAATAGATCTATGATAAACCCCTTACCGTTTTGTTTATCGATCTCTTGATAATAACTATAGTGAGTTATTACCTCGTTCTTGTACACACAAATTAAACCATATCAAGGTTATGCAAGTAACTACACAAGAATTAATTTTTGACAAACAAAAATCGAAACCCTAGGTTATAGGGGTGTTCGACCGGTTTTCAAAGCAAAGGAGAGAGGAGAAAAAGTTAGGGATAATTGTGTGCACAAAAGATGTGAAAACAATGACCCTAGGTTTGTTTATATTGTAATTAGGATAGCTTTGGGAACAAGCTAAGGCAATGGGTTGCCCCTTTGTGGTGTTCGGCCGACCCAACCCAAGGAGGGGGTTCTAGACCCTTCCTTGGTTACCAAATTACATAAACACCCTTTTTATCTCTTTTGTCTAACGGTCGTTAGTCCCTTTACCGTTAAGTACTAACGGTAGTTATATTCTCGTGTCTAATAATAAATATAATAAAACATTTATTATTTTTCCTTAATACTCATTTGTAATGTGTGCAATCCCGAGGTCTCGGGTTCGATACTAGACATTTACACATTAATATATATACTTATATTTAACAGCTCCCACTCGTATATCTATTAATAGTAAAATGACATTGGTAGGTGTCTTGCAACACTCCAATGTCCCTAGCACAACTCGAGCTAGGTTTCCTGGAAAAACCTTTAATGATTCATCATTATAATTATCCTTTCGTTTTTAATACCACATTAATAAAGATGTGAGTTTCTTTATTAAATTTATGTTTCTCGTCTCTTTATGATTGAACAAAATTACCAAAACATCTGAACGTATTCCAGATAGACTTTGGGCGTGGCCACGCAAACATTTTGTCAACCCTACGAGGGGCCCAGCAGTATTAAACTTCTGAACAAATCAGAAGGAACAAATTCTTTCTTGACTACCAGAATAACCCATGAACTTTGCAACACTTCTGAAAACAACCCTTATAACTCTCTGTTACGGTAAGCGGTAGATTGCTTCACAAAAATGCACTACATCCATGACTCTTATCTGGTATCTCAAGTCTGAGGATAACTTTAAATATGATTCTCACATTAAATATAAAATCATATTGTTGGGGATAAGTCCTATATTCAATTCATTGAATATCATGTGAAATTGGTATGACTACGCATCAATATACTTTCAAGTATATCGTAAACTAATACTCAAATTTGTCTTAGTTTAATGATATTCCCATATCATTAATCGACAACGGACAATTTAGAATAATAATTTATTCATGGATTTAAACATGCAAATATAGGATATATTATTAAGACAATGAATAAATAAACATAAACAATATTTTATTTCATTAAAATAATAATTGTACATTACATCCCTTATCCAAATACTAATCACAAATGGGCATGAAACTTTTAGCTAATCTAAGTCCTACACCTTCAGCATGCTTGTAAAGCTTGGTGCCAGGTAGAGGCTTTGTTAACTGATCTACTAAGTTTTCATCTGTGTGAACTTTGAGCATTTCGATTTCACCTATTTCGACTTGTTCTCGAACATAGTGATGCTTAATCGGGAAATGTCTGGTGCCTCTCATGATTCCAGGCTCATTGGCAAATGTAATTGCAGCTGAGTTGTCACAATACATTTTTATAGGTCGTCAAATCGAAGGCATAACCCCAAGCCCTAAAACAAACTTCCTAATCTAAAAAGCTTCCATTGCAGCTTCTGAAGCAACTATATACTCACTTTCTATAGCAGACATCGCTAGTACACTCTGCTTTCTGCTCCTCCAATCCACAACTCCTCCAATAATGACAAAGACATAACCAGTCTGAGACTTCGTATCATCCTTATCACCTTTCCAAGAAGCATCGCAGTAACCTGTAACATCAAGTTCTGCAGATGGAGTACCCCCATAAACTAGGAACATATCTTTAGTAGCCCTAAGGTACTTAAGAATATTCTTAACAGCAGTCCAATGAGCTTCACCTGGATTCTGCTGATATCGACTGGTTAAATTCTGAGCAAATGCCACATCAGGCCTTGTACTTTTCACCGCATACATAATAGATCCCACAGCCGAAGTATAAAGGATTCTCTTCATGCGTTGCACCTCTGCAGGTGTTGAAGCACAAACTTTGCTACTCAAGCCATGTTGTTCTTGCATTGGAAAATATCCTTTCTTGGAATTTTGCATATTGAATCTCTTCAATATTTTATCAATGTAAGCACTTTGGCTTAATCCAATTAATCGCTGAGATCTATCTCTATATATCTTGATTCCCAGAATAAATGCAGCTTCCCCTAAATCTTTTGATACGTGGGAATCGCACCAGGCTTTACCTCTCGAGGGATCTCGAGAAGCTTACAACCCCCACCAGGCAGTGTACCTGATCGTTGTAGTATAGTATAGTGACAAGTACCGGGGGATTGATCGTTCAACTCAGGAATAGTGTTGCTAGGATTAGAAAGCCTAAAAACTAGGTCTAAAGGTGAGGGATGATTCTTTTTGTGTTTTTATGTTTTATGAAAGCAAATAAAATCTCGGTTTTTGGAAGAGTGGGCGGAATTAGTTGCTAGTCAACTAACCCAATAACTAAAGATGCAATCAAAATAAAATGACAGGAATGAAAGTAAATCTAATTAAACTAATGTGGCGTAACAATAATGGGGAAAGTTGTGTTTACTTAGGTTTCATTACTCCCTAGATATCTTTTACAGGTTGATAGTTTGTTACAATTGCATGGATGACGGGTCGTATTCCTTAATACTAGTAGTAGGGCCGTGTACAATATTCCCTAACTCTATAGGATCCTACTTCACTCCTATGTCGAGCCGTTAGAAGCTCCTAACATGGGATCATTAGAATTCTCCCATGCATTAAATACAACCAAAAATCATAATACACCTCTGATCATGTTTCTTAAGACGTTCAAGCATGTCACCAATGGAAGTCTGCCAGTTTTCTTAAGCCTAACATCGAATACAATCATCCGTAAAAACTATAAACAAACAATCAACCCATAATTAACATCTAGGTTTCACTACATCTAAGCAAACACAAAAGAGATCTAGCCAAGCATGTTAAATTGAAGACAAGTGTAAGATATATTCAAGCAACACATAGACATATTGATTGAATTGAAAGAGTACTTATCTCAATTGAACATGAAAGGTTTCAAAGGGTAAAAACCCTTGAAAAAACTATGAAAATTGGATTAGGGTTTCTCTCCAAAGTTACACCCTCAAGAATGAAAATTGCAAAACTATATATAGATTTTACAGGGTGACGGCGTCAAGAAGAAAATTCTGACGCCGTCAACTCGCCGCCCATAATGAAATCGGATTGCCTAGTTCCACTTTTGACGCCGTCATGTGTAAAATAGTTCTGGGCCGTCACTAATATTTAGACCATGACGGCCTTGGGTGACGTTGTCATGTCCTTAGTACAAAACTTTCTGGATCGTCATGTGCACCATCCACTTCCACCTCTTGTATTACTCTTGACGCCGTCATTTGGAAACTCTTGACGCCGTCAGGTACTGTTCCCAGCAAGGAAAATTAAGACTTTACCGTTTTCTTCACTTTTATGCTCCAAAAACGTCCAAAATGCTTCCTTTTCCAGATTCCACTTCAAAAGTACCTAAAATGACAAAAGGAACGATTTAGGGCAATATTTGATCAAATAAATTCGAATCCGGGCTTAAATGACCCCCTAAAAATGGTTCATTTATCGCCTCATCAAATACCCTTACACTTGAGATTTGCTTGTCCTCAAGCAAATGCGCTTTTATTCTAATCAAAATACAAGTTAGGGGTCATTTAACACTAATATAAAAGTAATTACAACAAATAATCGTTCCACTAAAGACCAAAGACAAGCACGGAGGTCATACACTAGCACCTCACAAATAGTATTTAGATACTCACATCTCTCGAGTGTAATAAAGTATATATCACAATATGGAAATGGAAAACATCTCTCACTACATGTCATAGCAAAATAGATTACCATAGGCTTGGGAAAGGATCCACCACTTGGCGTAAGCACCTAGGATAAACTATCAAAGAGGTCTTTTAAAGGGTTATAACGTTAGGTGTAGGGATATGGAATACACGGTTTTGTTGGATAAGGGCAATATTTACTGGTGGCGAGTTAATCATCTTGGTTAATTACATGTACAATATGGTGTTGCTAAGCTTAAGCTAATAAATGAAAAATAACAAAAACATAAACATAGAATGAAACGGGATGGTAGTCCGTATGTTTTTTTTTTTCTTTTTTTTTTCTTTTTTCTTTATTTTTCGATTTTTTTTTATTTTTTATTTTTTTGCATACACTCTTACCCTACCATCCAAAATAATACATCATAGGGAATGTACATTCCCCTTACACTTGAATTTTTACATACTTTACAATAAACTAATCTAATGACTCGAATCAATATAATCAAAACACTTGGAGTACTTTTAAGATTAACGCACATATGGGGGTAATAAATGATGTTCTTCCCCATTACTCCATAACATAAGTACTTTACCCATGAGTCCCAATTGTCCCGAAACAATATGTACAAGATATGACTTGACTTAGCAACCATGTAATCAATTAGATAATTAACTAAGGGTTTAGACATGTAACAATAATGAACTAAAGATGAGTGCATACAAGGAAGGCTACGGCGATTTGGTTGTACATTTAAGTGGGTTGTAACAAATTCTTCCTTTAAGTAAGATGCTTAAAGTTAGAAACGAAAAGATAGGCTCGGAGGGGTGTACTAGGGTTTTCGTATACTAAAAATGAGTACAACGTTAAGGTGTGGGAAAAATTAATTGAATTTACTAGTCAAGTAACATGACTTAAATGGTCAAATAATTATGATACGGGTTTAACACAAGGGTGATCCTAATGCCTCTAATCATGTAGTAAATCCTACTACACTAATGTAGTCTCACTAGCGGTCTCGGGATGTGATGAGTGCTTAATCACACATCCTTTTTAGACCTAAAATCAGACCAAATACACCAAATATTAACCAAAAATGCCAAGAGAACGTATGTTTTTTTTATTTGTGTATGTGCAGGTACGGATATGAGAAAAATGAACAAAATCGATGCCAAAACCGATAAAAACGAGCACGAGATTGGAAAAAGGTCAAAAGCCGAAGCCAGGAAAGCAAAAGAATAAAAGAAAGCACACAATGTTCAGAAAAGTCCTCAGAGATTCATCATGAAGCAAAATTAGTCCTTGGTCAAAGTTTGGTGAAATTGGCAAATTCAGTCCCTATACTTTCAGATATTGACGAGAATGGTCCTTGGAATATTATTCAAAGAAATATCAAAGTTAACCCTCCAAGAATTTAGAAATGTCAATTCAAGCCCTTGGAATAAGTTTTGAAGATTTTACAGAAGTGGTCCCTATAATTTCAGAATCTACAAAAAAGGTCCTTGTCATTTTTATTCTTAATCCCAAAAACAACTAAAACTAAATAAACCAAATCCCTTAAACTAACCCGTAAATCCCCAAAAGCCCAATGATAACCAAAGCCCAATCCTACCTTTATTTATACCTAGCCCACCATTGCACCCTCACCCGGTCAAACCCAATTTTACAAATACCCGGTCAAACAACCCGCTATAATAAAACAAAACACTCCCATTTACCCCGCCTTTTTAACCCCAAAAATACCCAGAAATAATTTCCCCCAAGATCCCTAAATTACTGTTCACCCACAATAACCACCAATTAACTGAGATTAAGGGTAATAGAGTAATTGTACGTGCGTTTCTAGAAGGTATCTGACATGGCAGGCCTTCCATGTCAGTGATCCGTGTGAGATTGCGTGAGAATAATCAAATCCAAGGGTCAAGAATGATTGGAAGCATCTGGGAGATTGATCAAGGGCTGTGATGGATTCAAAAGAAACACAAGGTGTGTGGATTGCCAGCATGGAATTGGGATACTCTCCTCAGCGCAGGCTATAAATAGCTCTTTCTCACTCACGGATCAAATGTTAGATTTTAGGGTTAGCATAGGAATAGGAGTAGGATAGCATAGTTTATTGTAATCAATTTCCAGCTTCCTTAGTTTCTGTTATTGAACTTTGTACTCATTTTAAAAGTTTTAATAAAATCCAAGTTATTAATTGTCAATTCCATTTTAAAGCAATTTCCTGTTTCTTAATTCTTTTCCTAGTTTACATTTCTTGTTTTCAGAAGCTTACTCAAGCTTCATTTCAGCTTTTAATATAACTGTGATTGAGTTTTTGAAATTATTCCTTGGTCAAACAAAGTCAACCATGAGTGCTTAATTAATAAGCACAGCTTATTTGGGAGTTATAGACAGTTCAAGAGGAGCCATTGGCCTGTCTAAAAGACAGGCAAGCATAGTGAAACTCCCTCTTTTGTGCTGAGGGAGTATTGTCTTTGTAAGTTTTTCGTTTTCATTTTCTCATTTGCAACAGTAGTATAAATAGTAGTTTAGCTCTTTAATTGTTGCTTATTTCTATTTTGCTTAGTAATTTTAAATATAGTCTCAGTCCATTTCTAGTTTTGGATTTTATTTGTTTGTAACTTATGTGCTTTTGTTCCTTCTTTTGTTTCATTCATCATAGATCTGTTCTTCATTGTTTTTTTTTTTGTTGTTTATTGTTGCTATTTGCTGTTTTATTTAGCTTCACTTATAGTTTCTGCATCTAGTTTGTTCGCTATTTCTTTGTTTATCAGTTTTTAGTTGCCTGTCTTGGTATTAACTAGCAGTTTCAGGGACTGTTTGGATATGTGTTTATGGTTTGGATTTAGGTTTGAGATTTATGGTATGATTTCTGGTTCAGTTGGTGCATTTGATTGTTGTTCATGATTGATGTAGAGAATCGGATTGAATTAATGTCTAGTTGTAGTGCATACTGCTAGTTTTAGGGTGTTTGGATCAGGTAAATTGTCTGGGTTCTGGTTGTTTACTTGAGGCTTAGTTAACTTAAACAAATTTCATTAGACATAAAAAACTTAGAATCAACATAAAATTTAGTAGTTCAAACACAAATAGTCAAAGTTCGTTGTTTAATCTAGCCTCTGCTTGCATAATCTAGAATTTGAAACTGTCACTCATTGTTTTGCTATCTTTGTATGATTGTGTATGAGATTTTTAAGTGTTAATAACATCAAACAACACCTAGGGATAGCTTTGATTATTTGAAATTTGATTTAGTCAAACCTTTTGTGCAATTGAAAAGTCAATCAAGCAGTTATACCTGCTCCAACACCAGCTGATCTTAGGTTAATTTAGAGGCTCAATTGTGAATTAGAATTAGTGCTTTTTCGGTTTATAGGTAGTTGATTGGTGCTAAACCACCAACTTAAATTGACCAAGGAATGGTCAATAAAGTCAAATAGCCTAGATCAATGCTCCGGGTAATATAAGGTATCACCGGGTCGTTAAATCCCGTTGAGGTGTGAAATGTAACTTTAGCGTGCTTTGTGATCGGGTGATTATTCACAGAAAGGGTTTGTTGTGAGAATTATTTGGAGATTATTAACAGAAATAGCTTAGGAAAGCTATGTGAATGATTACGGGAACTGAGTTTGAGAAGATATCACCTAAAACTTAAAAACCGTACGTTTGCCGAAGACTTGAACAAACGTACAAAAATGTGAATACGGTGATCTGGAAAGGCTACTGGTATGAAAATTTACTTTTTACAAACCTAATGATGATAGAAAATTTTTGGAAATTTAAAAATAATTTTTACACTAATTTTATAATTACTATTAATTAAATACTAATTTTCTACTTACTTTTAATTAACAAATTTAACCTAAATTATAAATAAATAGAAAATTAACTTGGAAAAATAAAAATTAAACTTAGAAAAATCTAAAAGACTATAAAACAAATTTTAGAAATGAAAATATATTTTTAAGACTATTTAATTAATTATTACTAATTATTAACTAATTATTAATTACTTTTTAATTATTTAAAATAACCTAATTTCTAATTAATTATTAAAATACTCTAGAAAAGTGAAAATAAAATTTGGAAAAATTAAAAATAACTAAAAACTAAATTTAAGATTTAAATTATATTTTTCTGATTTACTAATTAATTATTATTAATTATCAACTATTTATTAATTACTAAAAACTACTTAGAATTATGAAAAATACTAAATGATAAAAGAAAAATCTGAAAAAATTATAGAAATTGTTTTTACACACCAGAAGCCTAGGAAAATTATAAAAATGGAAATTGCTTAATAATAAGCTGATGAATAAGCCAATTGGCTTAAATAGAAGCTATCACTTCTATTAAGTTGGGCTTATTTAAGATTTTCTTTTTCCAAACTGCTTATTATAAGTTTTTAGACAACTTTTGTGAAGTGACTTTGACTGTGGTCAAGGAAATAAGCACTTCAAGTGCTTAAAACCTTAACAGTTGACTTTTCTTGACCAAGAGTGGAAATAAGCCAAAATCAGCTTGTGTGGGGTCCACTTTGGTGAAAACAAATGTAAGCAAGTATAATGAACAAGTTTAAATAGATAACACACAAATAAGCTGTTTAAATAAGCTACAACACCAAAATAAGCACTTGGCTTATTTGGTTCTGAGGCAGTCTGGGGACAGACTTGGGAGGTCAAACAAAGTGGGGTCCACTGGTCTACAGGTCAAACAAATGGTCAAACCTTACTCCCTGGTAGGAGGGGGTTGTGTGGAACCAAGTTGGAGGTGTGGGACCCACTAGGTTAGCCACAATCCACCACCAAAGGTGATGGGTGAGCTGAGGTCTGCTGAGACGGGGCAACTACTTTGCCCTGCAGGTCAGTTCCAAGGGTATTTTAGTCCTCTTAAAAAATTCACAAAAATATAAAACTTGTGAGAATCAAAGGTTCTACTGATGGATTATTACCCCAACAATTTTCAGACCTTGAATCAAAACACAAAAATCTATAAAAATCTTGTTATTTTTGCAAAAATCTGAGATTGAGCTTTTTGACTTTTTAGTAAAACTTAAGTTTTGACTTTTATGAACTTGGACTGCTGATTTAATGATCAAATGTGTTTAGATAGGCTATATGAATACTAACTTAAGCAAAAACATCCACTTATGAAAAGATTTGATTGGATTTGGACTTGAAAAATCACCACAGTTAACTGTGGTGATTATTTTTTTTATGATTTTGACTTTTGCAGTGTTTTGGAACAAAACTATGGTTCCCCTGACCTAGTATTCAACCAATAAACCAAATGACACAAAAAGTTGTTCAATAAAACAAGCAATGCAGTGCAAACAAGCTACAACCAAACACCCCTTTTAAAATTGAATCTGAGTAAAACTAAGTTAACAGGAACCCACAATGCAATCTACTGAATACAACTATTCTAATTACTGATAATAAACAACAATTAAGTAATTAAAGCAATAATAAGTAACTAAACTACTAAGAAGAGTAAAAATTGAAACAGTGGGCTTACATAAGCCTTCCAAGCTCAGATTGCAAACCAAGGACCAATTGAAACAACCTAATGACTTCCCATGAGGTCCCTAACCCACAGCCATCCTTAATCAACTGTGCTCCATGCTTTCTTCAATATGTAACACCCTTTTTTTATTTATTTTTGATTTTTCTTAATTATTTTTGATATTTATAGAAACTGAGTAACTGATTTCAATAGAAGCTTATCAAGCTTCTAAAAGTCTTTTGTTTGAGCTTACATGAGTATACAATCAACCATAGACCACTGTTAAACTTAAATCATTACTTGAGAATTGTAAATGAAAATTGAATTTGAAAAATGAGAGATAAACTTAAGACAGAACTTTCATTAATAAAAAAGGTTACAATACATTACAATAAACTTAAAAAACATTTAAAACTAAGATATTACACACTACAATAGCTAACATGAGCTTAATATATAAAACGAAGCAAAAATAAACCCTAGGACTTCCCACATGGCTCCAATTTGAATTCTGAAAGTTCCAATAGCTTAGTGTTGACCTCTTGACCAAATCCTCACCATTCAATTGCTTTGAGATCATTTCTAGCCTTTGATTGCAAAATTGGCGCCAAAATGGTTACGGGGCAAAACTAAGTGGTACTGGTGGGTGTTGGTGAGGAGAATTAATTGTGGTGGGTTAAGTTGGTGAAGAGAATTAATTGTGGGGGGGCTAGTGGTTGAAAAAGGTGAGGAGGGGGGGAGGTGTTTCCCTGGTTTTGCGCGGGTATGTTGGGGAAGAAGGAGGGTCAAAGGGTTTGACCCTTTGACTGTTTGACCCAGCCTTTTTATTATTTAGGGATTGGGCTGGGCTTTGGGGGACTGGATCATGGGAATGGGTTCGATGGGGTTTTGGTTTTGGGTTGATATTAAAACAAGGGTCCGGATGGTGTGTAATTTCAACAAGGACCATTTTTGTAATTATGCCAAAGCTTGAAGGACTGAAAGTGTAATTTTCCAAAGTGCATCCAAGGACCACAATTGCTATAAATCCAAAGTTCCAAAACCATTTTTCCATTTTTCAAATTTCAAAATTTCCCAGGAACCTATTTTGCCATTTTTGGATTTTCAGGGACTAAACTTGTAATTTTGGAAAACTTGTTACCCAAGTGTAATTTTTTATGATATTTGACTTTTAAAACCTTCGGTTGACTTTTCCTTTCAAAATAAATGCATAGGGACTAAATTTGACAAGTTTTGAAACTTGGCGGACTGAAACTGCCAATATTGCAAACTTTGTACATTTTTTTCTTTTTTTTTGCTCATTTTGCATTTAAAACACATAAAACACAATCCCTGGGATAATTTAAGTATTTTGATATCTTTTTGATTGTTTTTGTATGTTTTGGCAGTTTAAATACGTCAAAAACGATGAGTGTTTGAGCACTCATCAATCCCCCACACTAAACTATTGCTAGTCCCTAGCAATCTTTTTAGAAAACTTGATGGATTTCAAAAACTCTTTACCAAAAGCCATCACTTCTATAGTAGCCAGGTGTAAGAACTGTGGCACACCTGATAACCGTGTGATTTTGAGCAAACCACCAGCTTTCAACGGATTTGTTTAGTCTTTACCAAGAGCCGTTTGCTCCTGGACTAGCCAGCATCTTGATGGACCTAGTCAACATCTTGGTGAGCAGATTACCAATTATGGATTTTTCACGGCCTTTACCACAAGCCATAATCTTGTGGGCTAGCCAACTCATTAGCTTTTGAGGATGATGGGGAGTTGAGGAACCATACAATTTTGGGCAAATTGCAAGCCGTAAACGGATTCGATTTATCTTTACCAAGAGCCGTTTGCTCCTGGATTAGCCAATCCCTTTGTCGGTTAGACCTGGCGGACTGATTACCACAAAAATTTTGAAATAAAGTGAAAAAAATTTTGAAAATTTTGGCAAAAAACGGGGGTACTTGAAAGATATTTTGATAAAATTCGCTAGAATTCCCCCCCCCCCCCCCACACACTTAGAAATGAATATTGTCCTCAATATTCAAAGTCCCGGCTATTATGCCGATTCTTTGAACGTAAAAAGCCAAGATCCAAATCTAACTGCAGAAATACCAAATTTCACTTTATTTCTATATATATACAACTTTTTTTTTTTAACTTATATACATATATACATTTTTTCAAACAGCGGGGGGTTTGGCCATTCCCCCACACTCGGTGGTAGAAAATAGAAAGAATCAGAGATACGGGTGAAAACCCATATTGTGCTATTGTTTTTGTTCATCGAGTCGCTAGTTTGACTCGATCCCCGAATTCAATTGTCCTTGGGGAAAGTTTGGAGATCCCGTACAACCATGGATGGTATGTCCTCTCCAAAGTAGTGCTTTAAATGATGTCCATTCACTTTGAAGTTAGGACCGTCATTTTGAGATAATTCGACGGTACCATAAGGATAAACTTTTGTGATAGTGAATGGACCAGTCCATCGGGTTTTGAGCTTTCCGGAGAAGATCTTGAGTCTAGAGTTGAAAAGAAGGACTCGATCACCAACGTTGAAAACGCGGTTTTTGATTTTTGAGTCATGAATTTTCTTTGTCTTTTCTTTGTAGATCAAAGAGTTCTCGTAAGCTTGATCACGAAGTTCGTTTAATTCATTTAGTTGAACTTTTCTATGATCACCCGCCGTTTTGAGGTCGAAATTGGCATGCTTGAGAGCCCAATAGGCTTTGTGCTCAAGCTCGATCGGAAGATGGCACGCTTTCCCATACACAAGTTTATAAGGCGTACACCCAATGGGTATTTTGTAAGTCGTACGGAAAGCCCAAAGTGCATCATCTAATTTGTCCGACCACGATGCACGATTCTCACCTACAGTTCTTTCCAAGATTCTTTTAATGCCCCGATTGGAAACTTCGACTTGTCCACTCGTTTGAGGGTGGTACGCAGTAGAAAGACGGTGAGTTACACCGTACTTTTGCATGACTTTGTCAAATTTGTCATTACAGAAGTGCGTACCACGATCACTAATAATAGCACGTGGAGTTCCGAATCGGGCAAAAAGAGCTTTTAAAAATTTCACAACTACTCGGGCATCATTTGTGGGTAAAGCTTTCGCTTCAACCCATTTTGACAAGTAGTCAACAGCCACGAGTATGTATTTGTTGCCGTGAGAGGATGGAAATGGCCCCATAAAGTCGATGCCCCAGATATCAAAAATTTCACAAACTTGAATTGCATTATGAGGCATTTCATTCTTTTGTGAAATATTCCCGTGACGTTGACAAGCGTCACAGGACTTGACCAATTCTTGGGCATCCTTGTAAATCGAGGGCCAATAAAAGCCGGAATCAAACACCTTTTTGGCGATGTAGTTGGGATTGTGGTGGCCCCCCGTGGGACCAGCATGGCAAGCCTTTAAAATTTCAGCGGCTTCCTGACCATACACACACCGCTGGATGACTTGATCTGCGCATATCTTGAACAAGTAGGGGTCGTCCCAAAGTAATGTTTTACATCTTTGAAAATTTTATTTTTTTGTTGGGACGACATCCCTTTCACAATGAAGTTACCCGCAAGATAGTTTGCAAAATCGGCAAACCATGGGGTAATCGAGTCTCCACGAAATGAAACCACATTGAGGGTTTCGAGAGGAAATGTTTCATTTATTTCCTTTTTCTCGAAAGCATTTTGGTGAGGGTTTTCAAGACGGGAGAGATGATCAGCAGCTAGGTTCTCGGCTCCTTTTTTATCATGAATAATGATATCAAATTCCTGAAGGAGAAGAACCCAACAAAGGAGTCTCGGCTTTGCATCTTGTTTTGCAAATGGATACTTCAAAGCCGAGTGATCCGTATACACTATGCTTTTAGTCAGAATCAAGTATGGCCGGAATTTTTCAAAAGCATACACCACAGCTAATAATTCTTTTTCAGTGCTGGTGTAATGACTTTGAGCCTCGGTCATAGTCTTGCTGGCATAGTGTATAGGCTGAAAATGTTTTGTTTTTCGTTGCCCCAAGACTGCCCCTATAGCATAATCACTAGCATCACACATGAGCTCGAAGGGCAAGTCCCAATCGGGGGCAACAAGAATCGGTGCCTCGGTAAGCCTTTTCTTTAATGTTTCAAAGGCTTCGATGCACTCAGGGGAGAAGATAAAAGGGGCATCCTTCTCGAGGAGATGGGTCATAGGCCGGGCGATTTTAGAAAAATCTTGAATAAACCTACGATAGAAACCGGCGTGACCCAAAAAGCTCCTAACACCTTTCACAGTCGTGGGATGAGGCAATTTTGCAATGACATCCACTTTGGCTCTGTCAACCTCAATCCCGTTTTTTGAAATTTTATGGCCGAGGACAATGCCCTCTTTGACCATAAAGTGACTTTTCTCCCAATTTAGACATAACTTTGTGTCTTCACAACGTTTTAGCATGCTGTCTAAATGGGAGAGACATGATTGGAACGAATCCCCAATGACCGAAAAATCGTCCATAAAGACCTCCATACTTTTCCCGATCATGTCGGAAAAAATGGCCATCATACATCTTTGAAACGTGCCCGGAGTATTACATAGGCCAAATGGCATACGTTTATATGCGAAAGTTCCATAGGGGCACGTAAAAGTGGTCTTTTCTTGGTCTTGCGGGTCAATGGGAATCTGAAAGTAACCCGAGAAACCATCGAGGAAGCAATAGTACTCATTCCCCGCTAATCTCTCGAGCATCTGATCCATAAAGGGCAGAGGAAAATGATCCTTACGGGTAGCGTCATTCAATTTACGATAATCACTGCAGACGCGCCAACCCGTAACTAAACGAGTTGGAATTAACTCATTTTCCTCGTTTGTGACAACAGTAATGCCACCCTTTTTTGGAACACAATGGATTGGGCTGACCCAAGGACTGTCCGAGATAGGGTAAATCAATCCGGCATCAAGAAGTTTTAAAACCTCTTGTTTGATAACCTCGTGAATTTTTGGATTCACCCTTCTTTGATGTTGGACCGCAGGTTTGAAGTCATCCTCCATTAATATCTTGTGAGTACAAAACTCAAGGTCGATGCCCTTGATGTCGGAGAGACGCCAAGCAATTGCTCGCTTATGAGACTTCAAAACCTTTATAAGAGCAGCCTTTTCCTCAACACTTAAGTCTTTAGCAATTATGACGGGTAATTTATCATCACCCTCCAGAAATGCATATTCAAGATGAGGCGGCAAGTCCTTAAGTTCAACCGCAGGAAAGTCGTTAGTTTTCTCAACATTTTTGACTTCCTCCTTATGAAGTGTTTGTGGTAGAACAGGAAGAGGAGAGGGATCTTCGTTTAATAACTTTTCAAGCATGAGAATATCCCCCTCGAGGTCAATCTCTTGGTTATCGATTCCATCAGGAATCGAATCACTGTTGAGATATGCCTCAATTTCTTCTAAGATGAAGTCATTTCCCTCAAACGGAGTGAGGGAAGGAGAAGAATTGGCAATAATGGGGTGAGAAGATGGAGTGAAGTTTTCACTCGGAGAATCATTGACAAAACCTAGAACCTCTTGAGCGTACTCCTCAGACGCAACATCAATGACATCAATTCGGTTAACCGTTTCGGCGTCATAATTAGAGGAGTACCTCGAAGTTTGATCGAGGTTAAAGGTTACAGCTTCATTACCAACACGAAGAGTTATTTCCTCTTCATGCACATCAATTAACGCACGACCCGTCCTTAAGAATCCTCTCCCGAGAATGAGAGGAACTCGTGGGTCAGCATCGAACTTAACAACAACGAAGTCAGCGGGGAAATGGAACTTTCCTACTTTCACGAATACGTCTTCAGCAATGCCGAGAGGACGAGAGATTGAACGGTCGGCAAGCTCGAGAGTCATGCACGTAGGAGTAAGTTGAGGAAGAGAGAGTTTCTCCCACACTGAGTAAGGCATCAGGTTGATACTAGCGCCAAGATCGGCTAAGGCGAAGCATTCAACCATCCCAGGGAAAACACATGGAATGAGAAATCTCCCAGGGTCTCCAAGCTTCTTTAAGATAACTGCTGAGCAGTTTTCGTTCAATGGAGTCTTTGCCATTTCGTACAATTTTTCCTTGTTGCTTAACAAGTTCTTGATCATCGATGCGAATTTGGGCATCAGGATGATAGCATCCGCAAGGCTAACGTCAAAATGCAAATCTTGAAAGATTTGATAAAACTTATCCATTTGGTGACTAGCCTTTTCGCAGAGCTTTTGCTCATTAAGTCGTGACGGGTATGGTATTGAAGGTTTGGATTTAGGGTTCTCAACAGGAGTTGTTGGTGGTTCAAACACAACTCCCGGTTTTGGTACAATTTCTGGTACAACCTGAGGGTGGACGTGTGCGGTACTTCGTGGGCTAGGAGATTGCACCTTGTCCGTGGTTGCCTCAGGCTCAATTTCTACTTCCTCGGAATAAAGAGGAGGAGGAATAGGAGGAATTGGCGGCTCTTCATAAGCTTTACCACTGCGTGTAGTAATAGCTTTGAGTTCACCCTTGGGGTTAACAATTGTATTAGCCGGGAGACCTCCTGATGTAGAGGGTGGAGTGAGATGACTCATAAGACTGGCAAACATATTATCAATCTTGTTTTGAGATTGATCAATTTTGTTGTTTGTTGCCATCAACTCACTCTTCAGCTCATGACCCTGTTTGGCTATTGATGATTGAAAATCATTCTTCAAATTTGAGATTTGATTTTGCATTGCCCTCATTTCGGTCTCATTAACCTTGATGTAGTTATTGAGCTCGTTTGGGAGGGGATCTTGATAATTTGGAGCTGAATACCCTTGATTACCCCTTTGGGGTGGGTACTGATTGACGGGGGCAGGATTTTGATTTTGCATATTAGGCCCCCTTGGTTGATTAGGATTAAACCTATTTGGATTTTGAGGAAACCCGGGTGGTCCACCCTGATTGCTAGCCCGGTGATTTGGTTCCACTTGAGGACGGTATTGGTTACCTCCTTGGTTGGAACTGCCGGCTATTGCATTTACTTCGAATGGATTGCCTTTGGTGGCAGTGCAATTATAATATGAGTGTGGACCACCACAAGTGACACAAACTTCTATCTTTTTTACTTCAGCTTGTGGAGAAGAATGAGGAGATGAAATTTTCTGGCTTTTGGTGATAACCAATGCATGAATTGCTTCCGTGAGTTTGTCAAGTCTAGCATCGGTGCTAGATTGAGCCACGGGCGATGAGGTAGAAGGAACAACATTCCCTTGGGAAACAACCGGTTTGCTTCGGGGAATGCGGACCTTAGATTTATTCTCAATGATCGTTAAAGCATCCTTTGTGGTACGATTCAAGAAGTTACCTCCAGCGGAGGCATTTAGAGAGTCTTGATCGGATTGGCTTACACCATTGTAGAAAGTATCAAGTTGCATGAGATCGGAGAAACCGTGGTGAGGGCATTTTCGGAGCAATTCCTTGTAAGGATCCCATGCCTCACTAAAGGATTCATCAAATTTCTGCGTGAATTTCATGATCTCATTCTTGAGACTCGTGGTTTTGGAAGGAGGAAAGAATTCATTTACGAACTTTTTCACAAGATCTTCCCATGTCTCAATAGATCGTGGAGGTTGTTTTTCAAGCTAAATCCGGGCTTGTCCCTCCAGGGAGAATGGGAAGAGAAGAAGTTTGATTGCTTCACAAGGGACATTTTTCCATTTGATGGTGGATGTGATTTTATTGAACCATCGAATGTGATCTTGAGGATCGTCCCTCTCAAAACCGTAGAATTGACGTGAGGTGGCCATGTTTATCAACCCTGTTTTAAGCTCAAAATTTTCGGCCATGATTGTCGGAACAACGATAGCATCTCCGTAACCCTCGATGGGTGCTTGGAGAAGCTCATTCATAGTGGGTTCAGCCGCCATGATGACAGCTGAAGGTGGAACAGCTCGGATCTCAGATCCGACTGTTGGTGCAGAACGTCTACGAGGTCTTCGAGGTTTCCGGATCAGCTCACGTAATGGGCTAGTGGACCTTGAAGAACGAGTGTGCATGCACTAAGGATAAAAACTTTTTGGACAATATTTTTGTTATCGTCCCGTAATCCAGAATCGTTTCTCTTTAAGAATCACCTTTAAAAGAAAACCGAATCAGAAAACGTTACGATATGTTTTGTTTTTTTTTTATTATTATTACCCCTTTTTTTGTGGTGTTTTAACACTTTAGGAAAAGTGTCAATGACTTTTTTATGTGTTTTGATTTTGAAAATATTCACAAGTGATGGTATTTGTACAGTGAGTGAGGTGAGATAACACTAATCTCGAAAGACGCTGCAGAAACGTGCACACCTCCCCGGCAGCGGCGCCAAAAATTGATTGGTGCTAAACCACCAACTTAAATTGACCAAGGAATGGTCAATAAAGTCAAATAGCCTAGATCAATGCTCCGGGTAATATAAGGTATCACCAGGTCGTTAAATCTCGTTGAGGTGTGAAATGTAACTTTAGCGTGCTTTGTGATCGGGTGATTATTCACAGAAAGGGTTTGTTGTGAGAATTATTTGGAGATTATTAACAGAAATAGCTTAGGAAAGCTATGTGAATGATTACGGGAACTGAGTTTGAGAAGATATCACCTAAAACTTAAAAACCGTACGTTTGCCGAAGACTTGAACAAACGTACAAAAATGTGAATACGGTGATCTGGAAAGGCTACTGGTATGAAAATTTACTTTTTACAAACCTAATGATGATAGAAAATTTTTGGAAATTTAAAAATAATTTTTACACTAATTTTATAATTACTATTAATTAAATACTAATTTTCTACTTACTTTTAATTAACTAATTTAACCTAAATTATAAATAAATAGAAAATTAACTTGGAAAAATAAAAATTAAACTTAGAAAAATCTAAAAGACTATAAAACAAATTTTAGAAATGAAAATATATTTTTAAGACTATTTAATTAATTATTACTAATTATTAACTAATTATTAATTACTTTTTAATTATTTAAAATAACCTAATTTCTAATTAATTATTAAAATACTCTAGAAAAGTGAAAATAAAATTTGGAAAAATTAAAAATATCTAAAAACGAATTTTAAGATTTAAATTATATTTTTCTGATTTACTAATTAATTATTATTAATTATCAACTATTTATTAATTATTAAAAACTACTTAGAATTATGAAAAATACTAACTGATAAAAGAAAAATCTGAAAAAATTATAGAAATTGTTTTTACACACCAGAAGCCTAGGAAAATTATAAAAATGGAAATTGCTTAATAATAAGCTGATGAATAAGCCAATTGGTTTAAATAGAAGCTATCACTTCTATTAAGTTGGGCTTATTTGAGATTTTCTTTTTCCAAACTGCTTATTAAAAGTTTTTAGACAACTTTTGTGAAGTGACTTTGACTGTGGTCAAGGAAATAAGCACTTCAAGTGCTTAAAACCTTAACAGTTGACTTTTCTTGACCAAGAGTGGAAATAAGCCAAAATCAGCTTGTGTGGGGTCCACTTTGGTGAAAACAAATGTAAGCAAGTATAATGAATAAGTTTAAACAGATAACACACAAATAAGCTATTTAAATAAGCTACAACACCAAAATAAGCACTTGGCTTATTTGGTTCTGAGGCAGTCTGGGGACAGACTTGGGAGGTCAAACAAAGTGGGGTCCACTGGTCTACACGTCAAACAAATGGTCAAACCTTACTCCCTGGTAGGAGGGGGTTATGTGGAACCAAGTTGGAGGTGTGGGACCCACTAGGTTAGCCACAATCCACCACCAAAGGTGATGGGTGAGCTGAGGTCTGCTGAGACAGGGCAACTACTTTGCCCTGCAGGTCAGTTCCAAGGGCATTTTAGTCCTCTTAAAAAATTCACAAAAATATAAAACTTGTGAGAATCAAAGGTTCTACTGATGGATTATTACCCCAACAATTTTCAGACCTTGAATCAAAACACAAAAATCTATAAAAATCTTGTTATTTTTGCAAAAATCTGAGATTGAGCTTTTTGACTTTTTAGTAAAACTTGAGTTTTGACTTTTATGAACTTGGACTGCTGATTTAATGATCAAATGTGTTTAGATAGGCTATATGAATACTAACTTAAGCAAAAACATCCACTTATGAAAAGATTTGATTGGATTTGGACTTGAAAAATCACCACAGTTAACTGTGGTGATTATTTTTTTTATGATTTTGACTTTTGCAGTGTTTTGGAACAAAACTATGGTTCCCCTGACCTAGTATTCAACCAATAAACCAAATGACACAAAGAGTTGCTCAATAAAACAAGCAATGCAGTGCAAACAAGCTACAACCAAACACCCCTTTTAAAATTGAATCTGAGTAAAACTAAGTTAACAAGAACCCACAATGCAATCTACTGAATACAACTATTCTAATTACTGATAATAAACAACAATTAAGTAATTAAAGCAATAATAAGTAACTAAACTACTAAGAAGAGTAAAAATTGAAACAGTGGGCTTACATAAGCCTTCCAAGCTCAGATTGCAAACCAAGGACCAATTGAAACAACCTAATGACCTCCCATGAGGTCCCTAACCCACAGCCTTCCTTAATCAACTGTGCTCCATGCTTTCTTCAATATGTAACACCCTTTTTTTTATTTATTTTTGATTTTTCTTAATTATTTTTGATATTTAAAGAAACTGAGTAACTGATTTCAATAGAAGCTTATCAAGCTTCTAAAATCTTTTGTTTGAGCTTACATGAGTATACAATCAACCATAGACCACTATTAAACTTAAATCATTACTTGAGAATTGTAAATGAAACTTGAATTTGAAAAATGAGAGATAAACTTAAGACAGAACTTTCATTAATAAAAAAGGTTACAATACATTACAATAAACTTAGAAAACATTTAAAACTAAGATATTACACACTACAATAGCTAACATGAGCTTAATATATATAGCGAAGAAAAAATAAACCCTAGGACTTCCCACATGGCTCCAATTTGAATTCTGAGAGTTCCAATAGCTTAGTGTTGACCTCTTGACCAAATCCTCACCATTCAATTGCTTTGAGATCATTTCTAGCCTTTGATTGCAAAATTGGCGCTAAAATGGTTACGGGGCAAAACTAAGTGGTACTGGTGGGTGTTGGTCAGGAGAATTAATTGTGGTGGGTTAAGTTGGTGAAGATAATTAATTGTGGGGGGCTAGTGGTTGAAAAAGGTGAGGAGGGGGGGAGGTGTTTCCCTGGTTTTGCGCGGGTATGTTGGGGAAGAAGGAGGGTCAAAGGGTTTGACCCTTTGACTGTTTGACCCAGCCTTTTTATTATTTAGGGATTGGGCTGGGCTTTGGGGGACTGGATCATGGGAATGGTTTGGATGGGGTTTTGGTTTTGGGTTGATATTAAAACAAGGGTCCGGATGGTGTGTAATTTCAACAAGGACCATTTTTGTAATTATGCCAAAGCTTGAAGGACTGAAAGTGTAATTTTCCAAAGTGCATCCAAGGACCACAATTGCTATAAATCCAAAGTTCCAAAACCATTTTTCCATTTTTCAAATTTCAAAATTTCCCAGGGACCGATTTTGCCATTTTTGGATTTTCAGGGACTAAACTTGTAATTTTGGAAAACTTGTTACCCAAGTGTAATTTTTTATGATATTTGACTTTTAAAACCTTGGGTTGACTTTTCCTTTCAAAATAAATGCATAGGGACTAAATTTGACAAGTTTTGAAACTTGGGGGACTAAAACTGCCAATATTGCAAACTTTGTACGTTTTTTCTTTGTTTTTGCTCATTTTGTATTTAAAACACATAAAACACAATCCCTGGGATAATTTAAGTATTTTGATATCTTTTTGATTGTTTTTGTATGTTTTGGCAGTTTAAATACGTCAAAAACGATGAGTGTTTGAGCACTCATCAGTAGTCAGTAGTATAGGCTTCAACTAGTTACTTTTAGTTCGGCCTAATTAGCTTTTCCTTAGATTATATAAGTGCTTAAAGTAGGGTCATTAGGCTGTAATTTCTGCTTTAAACACACATCTGCCAACTGCTTATCTTTCATTCCTGAGTGCTTCTTTGATCTTTACATGTAACTTTGAGCTTATATTAGTTGTTTAAACTGGTTGTGATCATTTTGTGCTCATTTGGTATATATTGCTTATTCACGTGTATGCTTATTGAATCTGATTTGGCCTCATCTGTATCTTTGAGCTTCATTTGGACTTATTATTGCTTGTTTGAGTTAATTTGGGTCAGAAAATCATTAGGGCAAACTTTGGTCAGTTCTGGTCAAAGTGCTTATTAATAAGCACTTCACAATAAGCAGTTTTTAGCTTATCAGCATTTTTCTAGCTTATTTTATTTTCAAAATTTTTTCTCAAGTTTATTTTAATATTTTAGAATTTCTGTAATTTTTTCAAATTTTTCTGAGTTTATTTACTATTTTTTTAATTAATTATCCTTTTTAATCAACTTTTAATACTTTTTAATTACTAAAAAATCAGAAAAATCCAAAAATATATTAGAAAATTATTTTTAGTTATTTTAGAATTTTAGAAATTTATTTTGCATTTTTCCCACTTTATTTGCATTTTCTTTTAATTTTTAATTAGTTAAAATAGTTTTTAATTCATAAAAAATAAATAAAAAGTCAAAAAAATATTTTTATTTTTCTCAAAATTTTCTTTTATCATTTTTAAATTTTAAAAAATATTTCCAAGTCCGTAGGAGTAGCGTAGCTTAAAAGTCGCGTTTTATTTCGTACGTTAACGTTTATTTTATGTTTTAGCGTACGGTTTCGATTTTACGTTACGTTTTTAGTTGCCTTATTTGAATTACGTGTTTAGTTGATTATTTGTGCTTCATTTACTTAATCATTAGCATAATCTCATCAAAATCACTTTTTACCACTTTCACGACACTTTTCACGATTCGGGAATTGAGAATTCCATTCACACCTTCGCTGGGACACGACCCGGGGAAATACTTTCACAAGCATTTCTTTGGTAAAACAAACACTATACTATCAAAAAGACTCTATCAGGATGCATCACTAACGCAAGTTCTAGAATCTAAATGCTATCGGTACACTCATAAGCACTAATAATGAATGCTTTTCTTATCAAATCTAAAGGCGAACCTCACATATTTGGGTGGAAAATTTTTCTGAATAGTACGGTTTCGTGCTAGTCATACAACTCCTATCCATGAGACGCTTGCTAAGGCTAAAGTTTCACTCCTAAATGTTGTAAAAAATTTTAAATTTGGCGCTAAAATTACACTAACAAGTATTTCTCTTAGTTTTATTACACACCTACCATCAAACAAACAAACTCAAGTGCAATAGTATCCTATAAGGTATCATCATTTACCCTCCCCTTACACTTAGGATGAACATTGTCCCCAATGTTCAATTAAAAAATGTAAAAATGAAATAGGTAAAAGAATGAAAGCAAATACTCCCCTGATTCGTTCGGTGTGGATAGTGTGGTAACAAGGTTAGATCTTCCTCCAAGAAAATGAACATTCAAAGCTTCCCTTCCAGAAAAATAAATCATCTTCTTGTCATACATAACCTGTTAAACCTGAGAAAACAAACAAGGCAACCTCGCGTAAAATCGGCGGCAATCTATATATACTAACAAATCCTAGAAAACAATGTAAGATATAATGCTTGTGGAATGAATGGTTGCAAATTTCCTGGAGTTTATAAAACTAAAGAATTAACAAAAACTTTAAGACTCCGTTAGAAAAACAAAACTAGCAAAATTTCCAGAATTTTACACATGACGCCATCAAGAATTAATTCATGACGCCGTCAGAAGTGACCTGCAGAAATCTTTACGTTAAGTTTCCAGAAAATTTTTGGAAAAACTTATGTCCTACTTCCTGGAAAATCCTGCAAAACAACATTATGACTCGATACAAGCATTTGACTCCAACAAATACTAATACACATGTCCATTTAATATTGTGGCGAATCATGATCAATTTCGTTCTTAAAAACAAATTTGGGGTTTCCCCTTACACTTATCTTTTACAAAATAGCTTTATATGAAGTTAAGACGAAGTTAAACGACAAAATAAAGCATTTTAACCATTTTAGTTTGAAACATGATCTACCAACAATAAAAATAAAGCATGCATACGGAAACAAATAAAAATCACACAAAACATGGGTTGCCTCCCAAGAAGCGCTTTTCTTTATTTTACGAGTCTTGTAGCTATACTCAAGGTCATGGGCTATCTTGTGTCGCTTATGCTCACACACCCTAGGGTGAGCCATCTAATAGTCGCCTCATCTTTCTTAGAGTCATCACTTAACTCTAAACATCTACGATAATACCTTTTTATTCTTTTCATGAGGATATTTAAGCCCTTTTTCTTTTATCATTCTCACTTAGCATTTCAAGGGGTGAATACCTACTACATTTCTCCATAGAAAATTCCTTGAACCTAGGATGTGCACGGGGCATTTGGTAAACAAAATCTTCATCCCCATCCGAGAATGTAATTAACCCTTCCATAATTTTTTCATCAAGGTTGGTTAACCTTTTGAAGGGTTTCCCAAATACAACTTGGGTTAACATACTATCGATAAATTCTCCTAGATTCTCCATAACCATGAACTCAACACGATAAACAAAGCTTCCTACAAACACATGCAATGTCATTGCCCTAGCAACAATATTATCTCCTTTGTATTCTAACTCATCTACCATGATTTTATTGTATTCACTACGCGAGATTATGTTCATTGGTAGAGATGAGTTAAGGTAGGCATCAAAGCTCCTAAATCCAATTTTACAAGGAAACTGCATAGTAAATGGGTTATCATTCTCAATCCTTGTTCTAGGGTTGACATACCTAAAAGGGTCTACTTCATCATTCATCTTATCCTTATTAATTACGTCACCATCATCAAGTTCCTCAACGGAGTCCGAATAGTAAAAAGGACTAGCCCTATGGTCATCATCATGGTCGGACTCCTCCATCTCTGAATTATTGTCAAAGTGATGGTTAGGCGAGAGGTTAGGTGGGTTATCATTTTCCACTAAGGGGATTGGGGCGGGCATTTGGGAAATCCTACGACGAAAAACACGAATAACAGGAATCAAACGATCAATGTTATTGTTATTCATCGAGTTAGTTTACGAACAAAGGAAACAAAGAAATAAGATAGACTAAAGAAAAACCTAAAAATAAAAATAAAATCTTACTAGAAAGGAATCTAGCAAGTAGACCTAATTAAAAAGAAATCCTAACCTAGACAATAACTATTCCCTGGGCTGCGATGCCAAAAACTTGATACGTGGGAATCGCACCAGGCTTTACCTCTCGAGGGATCTCGAGAAGCTTACAACCCCCACCAGGCCGTGTACCTGATCTTTGTAGTATAGTATAGTGACAAGTACCGGGGGATTGATCGTTCAACTCAGGAATAGTGTCGCTAGAATTAGAAAGCCTAAAAACTAGGTCTAAAGGTGAGGGATGATTCTTTTTGTGTTTTTATGTTTTATGAAAGCAAATAAAATCTCGGTTTTTGGAAGAGTGGGCGGAATTAGTTGCTAGTCAACTAACCCAATAACTAAAGATGAAATCAAAATAAAATGACAGAAATGAAAGTAAATCTAATTAAACTAATGTGGTGTAACAATAATGGGGAAAGTTGTGTTTACTTAGGTTTCATTACTCCCTAGATATCTTTCACAGGTTGATAGTTTGTTACAATTGCATGGATGATGGGTCGTATTTCTTAATACTAGTCGTAGGGCCGTGTACAATATTCCCTAACTCTATAGGATCCTACTTCACTCCTATGTCGAGCCGTTAGAAGCTCCTAACATGGGATCATTAGAATTCTCCTACGCATTAAATACAACCAAAAATCATAGTACACCTCTGATCATGTTTCTTAAGACGTTCAAGCATGTTACCAATGCAAGTCTGCTAGTTTTCTTAAGCCTAACATCGAATACAATCATCCGTAACAACTATAAACAAACAATCAACCCATAATTAACATCTAGGTTTCACTACATCTAAGCAAACACAAAAGAGATCTTGCCAAGCATGTTACATTGAAGACAAGTGTAAGATATATTCAAGCAACACATAGACATATTGATTGAATTGAAAGAGTACTTATCTCAATTGAACATGAAAGGTTTCAAAGGGTAAAAACCCTTGAAAAAGCTGTGAAAATCGGACTAGGGTTTCTCTCCAAAGTTACACCCTAAACGTTACACCCTCATGAATGAAAATTGCAAAACTATATATAGATTTTACAGGGTGACGGCGTCAAGAAGAAAATTCTGACGCCGTCAACTCGCCGCCCATAATGAAATCGGATTGCCTAGATCCACTTTTGACGCCGTCATGTGTAAAATAGTTCTGGGCCGTCACTAATATTTGGACCATGACGGCTGTAACCTCTCGTAAATTTCCCTTACGATTAGTAAATGCACACGAATAAATAAAACGATGTTACGATAACTTAACACGATTTTACGGGTAACAAATTTCTTTTTTTTTATGATATGGCTTGATATTGAACCACTACGATAACTGTGATTGACCGTTTACCCAGGAACGATGCTTACACACGACCTAGATAACCTATGATTATTGCGAACGATAAATATATATAAAACGTTTATATTTATAACTATACATTTCGTCTAAATACCGTATACTATTTTTATATTCCCCAAACCTACGAAACTTCCCGAGAACGCTCACTAATATTTTTGAACTTCGACACGATACTCGAAACACGCCATGTGGGGCCCCAACACCCAATGGGCCACGGATACAATTTACACAAACCAAACGGACTCCTTTCTTTCTTTTTTTCTTTCTTTGGGCCGACACAAACCCTGAGCCCAGTTACAAGCCCAAACGCACCCTATTTTTATTTTTTCCTTTCTTTCTTCCTATCGCGACACACGCCCAAAACCACCCTATTTTCTTGCAATTTCTATACACGACAAACACATATTTTTACTTATCTCGTTTCCCCTAATGCCCAAGAAACAGAAATGATATTTGTTACACACTTTCTCGCTCGTTTACTACCTTGGATACAACCTAAGTGAACCACCAAACTCACCCTTGAAAGATAAGTCCAAACGTGGCATGTTATTCCTTGTTGACTCCCTTGCTCCCCAATCACATCTAAACGAACAACGGGCATAACATGAAATGTCAGGAATGAATAGAAGCATATCTCACAAGATCTAAGCTTTGTACAAACTCGATTGGGCAATATTTGTGGCAATACTATTCGTTTACATGCACCCTCCACCCTTGTGAGCTTATCTTGTCTCTACACACTCAAAAGCTCACTATATAAACTTTCCCACGCAAACTAAAACGTTACATGCACTAAAACGCACCATTACACCAAAAATAATAACGAAAGGAGTAGTATTTGAGGACATACGGATCGCCAAGAAGAACTACGTCTCAAGCGAACCTAGGAGACCAAGCTTGGAGCATCTTGAACCCTTGGTGGAACGTGAAGTGAACCACGAAGCTATTGTACCATTACACGATCCTTACACGTCATTTTACACCACCTTTTATAGGTGAGGTGAGGCCTTGAAACCTTATTTCTATATATATATATATATATATATATATATATATATATATATATATATATATATATATATATACATATGTTTATGTTTGTGCACAATCACTTGAGGCTTATAACTCGTAAAGTATAAAAACAACATATACGTTTTATGCATCGTACTATTATTTGGCTATGTCATTGACGAGAACCTATAAAAGATTTGAACTTATATTAACGTATACACCATAAAAATCACACGTTTCTAAGTCATGTTGGACCTATACGATTTCACTAAAAGACTTAGTTTATTTTTCAACTTTTATAAGTTACACGCATTGAGTTTTGACCATACACTTTGACCTCGCCATTTTAATATTCGACACATGACCACCTATTATTTTTGTACGATCTAATTGTCTACCCGGTATATTAACGAGAATGATAAATTATTCGACCTAACAACTTGATTTAGTCACTTGAAAGAGCCTAAAGTAAAACGAGTTTTCGAGAGATTTTCAGAAACTTAAAAACCTTACATGGGCTGTTAAGCCCAAGAAGCTAGTTTTAGCTTATTACGATAAGCTAGGTGAAAAAGATCTTTTGAAATGTTATTAGGACTTAAAAAGATGGATTTTGATAAACCCAATGTTCCCCCAAACCCTTTGGATCGAAAAATGTTAACGGGCCTTAATATTGGGTCGATAAGCCCATTTTGTGAACAATAAGGAAAATAAGCTAATAAGCTGTTGAAATAAGCTATTCTACACTTCCTGAGCTTATTGGAATAATAAAAATGTTAAGTTTTGAATTTGGTAATTTTTGGACTAAATTTGCAAAATTTCGAAAACTAGGGACTAAAAGTGTCAAAACTGTAAACTTTAGGTAAAAAGTGTAAAATCTGTTTTCTAAAGGTATAAACTGTGAAACTTGGGATTGAAAAATGTAAATATTGATATAATTGGACTTAAAACGTAAATATATATATATATATATATATATATATATATATATATATATATATATATATATATATATATATATATATATATATATATATATATATATTTGGACTAACGACGTAAATAATTTTCGTTAAGGGTGAAAAGTGTAAAATTGAGAAACTTAAAGGCTCAAATAGTAATATTGATTTTTAAATAATAAATTATTTATATAATTATATTTATATATATATTGAAATAATAGAAATAATAAACGTAACTTTATGTGTGTGTGTGTATATATATATATATATATATATATATATATATATATATATATATATATATATATATATAGTGAAGCATTCAAATGAGAAACCTAAATTTTGTGAGAACGCGAGAAGCAATCCTAGCCACTCATTTTATCCTCCTTTAACTTTAATCTAATGGCTAATATTAGTTAATCAACTTTTTGAAAATTTCTTAAAAAATTTTGAAAACTTTAAAATAATAATTTCGAAAAAAAAATTTCGAAAATTTTTTTCCGAATTTTTTTTTCAAAAAAAAAATTTTTTGAAATTTTTTTTTTCGAATTCTTTTTTTCAAAAAATTTTTTTTAGAAATTTTTTTTTCCGAAAAAACATTTTTTCGATTTTTTTCTTTCGAAAAAAAATTTTTTCGAATTTTTTTTTTTTCTAAAAAAAAAATTTTTGAAAATTTTTTTTTCGAAAAAAATTTTTCAAAATAAAAAAATTTCTTAATTTTTTTTCCGAAAAAAAACTTTTCAAAAATTTTTTTTCCGAAAAAAATTTTTTCAAAAATTTTTTTCCGAAATTTTTTTTTTCTGAATTTTTTTTTCGTCACATATGAAAAAAAATTTGGAAATTTTCACGAAATTTTTTTTATTACGTGTGAAAAAAAATTCGTCACATGTGAAAAAAAAATTCCGTCACATGTGAAGAAAAAAAATTCGTCACATGTGAAAAAAAATTTGGAAATTTTCACGAAATTTTTTTTTGTCACGTGTGAAAAAAAAAATCGACACATGTGAAAAAAATTCCGTCACATGTGAAAAAAAAAAATCGTCACATGTGAAAAAAAAATTGGAAATTTTCATGAAATTTTTTTGGTCACGTGTGAAAAAAAAAAATTGTTACATGTGAAAAAAATTTCGTTGCATGTAAAATTTTTTTTCCGTAGCATGTGAAGAAAAAAAAATTATAAAATTTTTCAAAAGAATTTTCGAAAATTTTTTGAAAATTTTTCAAAAAATTTTCGAAAATTTTTTGAAAAATTTTCAAAAAATTTTTTGTAAATTTTATGAATATTTTGGAAATTTTTCAAAAAAAAAATGGTTAGCTAATAATAGCCATTAGATCAAAGTTTAAGAAGGATAAAATGAGTGGCTAGGATTGCTTCTCGCATTCTCACAAAATTTAAGCTTCTCACATGAATGGCCCCCTGTATATATATATATATATATATATATATATATATATATATATATATATATATATATATATATATATATATATATATATATATATATATAAAAGTGATATAACGATAATTAAATTTAGACGATAAAACAATACGAAACAATTATCTATTTTATCTACGACGTAACACATCACTTATGCACATTATGGATTATTCGTAACTAATAATAAACGTTCGCAATAAAACGAGACTTAAAAAACTGAAACTTGCCATATCTTATAGGTTGTGTGTGAAGCCGTTGCCTTGCATTGTTGAGATTACAATTATTCTACTGTACTACTAAGGTTAACTTGTTTTTGTGGGGGGGGGGGGGGTTACATGCTCAAAAACCGAACACAAGTCTTTTCCTGATATTATTATTGCTTAAGTAGCTATTGCCGAAAGTCCCTCGATCAGGAACCTTAATCACTTGAAGGGTGAACGTAAATAATTGTGAATAGATCTATTAGGGATTGACAATCCCCATTTGGTTGCTAGTGGAAAGTTACCAAATGCACTTTATTTAAATATCATAGGTTACTGGCAAATACCTATCTTGGGGGCAATTTATTTCACATCATTATTACGGATAATTTTGATGTCTGTTGAATCGTTGAGTGTCATGAGCTTAAGGCGATAATGAATGTGATTTCTAACTTGTTTATTCGTATCTATATACAATAAGCACATATCTCTTGTGTTCAAATTCTTAATTATAAACCTATGAATTTCACTAAACTTTTGTTGACTTTTAGCATGTTTATCTCAGGTAACTAAATGGAATGGATGGCAAAGGCACGAAGTGGGCAAATAAAGAAACGTTTATTTCTCTTTGAATAAAAACTTGTTGTTGAATAATGAAACCTCTTGAAAACATGAATATTTGGTATTTTAAATAAAGCTTAAAACGTCTCATTTGAGTCGTTTTCTATAATTGTGACAAAGATCCACGATATAATACCCCAAAAGTCTTCCGCTGTCATTATAAGTCTTCCGCTGTATTGATTGATTTTGGGGGTGTTATAACGGCCTTGGGTGACGTCGTCATGTCCTTAGTACAAAACTTTCTGGATCATCATGTGCACCATCCACTTCCACCTCTTGTATTACTCTTGACGCCGTCATTTGGAAACACTTGACGCCATCAGGTACTGTTCCCAGCAAGGAAAATTAAGACTTTGCCGTTTTCTTCACTTTTATGCTCCAAAAACCTCCAAAATGCTTCCTTTTCCAGATTTCACTCCAAAAGTACCTAAGATGACAAAAGGAACGATTTAGGGCAATATTTGATCAAATAAATTCGAATCCGGGCTTAAATGACCCCCTAAAAACGGTTCATTTTTCGCCTCATCATCTTTCATAGAAAAACACTTTCCAAGATATGCCTTAACCTTTTGCAAACTTGGAATGTCATTTCCCATGATCAATATGTCATCAACATATAAAATAAGGAAAATTACATTACTCCCACTAGCTTTGTGATATACACATGGCTTATCAAGATTTTGAGTGAATCCATACTTTTTAATCTCAGTGTCAAATCTCTTATTCCATTGTCATGATGCTTGTTTCAATCTATAAATGGATCTTTGAAGTTTGCATACACGATTTGGGAATTCTGGATTCACAAACCCCTCAGGTTGCGCCATATAGATGTCTTCATCTAGGCGACCATTTAAGAAGGCGGTTTTGACATCCATTTGCCAAATCTCATAGTCATAGTAAGCGGCTATGGCTATAAGAATCCTAATAGCCCTAATGTCAGCTATAAGAGAAAAGGTCTCCTCATAGTCAACACCAAAAGTTTGAGTATAGCCTTTAGCTACCAAACGGGCCGTATAGGTGTGTACAATGCCATCCATATCAGTCTTTTTCTTGTAGAGCCATTTACTCCTAACTAACTTGGCACCCGGAGGTAGGTCTACTTCTTTCCAGACTTCATTGTCTTTCATGGATTGCATTTCCCCATTCATAGCAACCTACCATTTTTCCTTTTCAGGACCATTAACGGCAGCCTTGTAACTTGTAGGTTCATCAAGATCCCCTAGTAAGTTATCATCACACTCTACATTAAGACGTGTAGGAGCTTTCACAGGTCTAGTTGACCTACGAATGGGAACCACTTCAACTTCAGGTGGAGGACCTAAACTTTCAGGCTCCACAGGAAGTTGGCTAGTATTTTCAGAAGGTGTTACATCTTCATGATCGTCTTCCAGATCATATACTCTCCCACTGAATTCTTGAGATGTGAGCTCCTTTTCCAAGAAGTCTCCATACCTTGCAACAAAAACTTTGTTTTCAGGTGGGTAATAAAAGTAGTAACCCATATTTCCTTAGGGTATCCTACGTAGATGCACTTCACAAATCTTTGTTGGAGTTTGTCTGCTGAATCACGTTTAACATACGCCTCACAACCCCAGACCTTAAGATAAGACAAGTTAGGAGCTTTTCCAGTCCATAACTCATATGGTGTCTTATCAACTTTCTTTGTTGGAACCATATTAAGAATGCGAACCGCAGATTCTAAGGCATAATCCCAAAACAAAAAAGGAAGAGTTGTTAGATTAAACATAGATCGTATCATGTCTTGCAATGTACGATTCCTTCTCTCAGATACACCATTTTGTTGTTGAGTATATGGAGAAGTAAGGTGCTGGACAATTCCCTCCTTAGCTAAGTAATCTATGAACTCCTGACTCAGGTATTCACCACCTCTATCGGATCGAAGAGCTTTAATCTTCTTTCCAAGTTGCAACTCTACTTCTGCTTTAAACACTTTGAATGTTTCAAACACCTCATGTTTATGTTTAAGTAAATAAACATAACCATAATGGCTGTAATCATCCGTAAATGTTAAGAAGTAGCTAGCACCTCTCCTTGACACATGTCTAAATGGTCCACACACATCTGTGTGAATAAGACCAAGTAGATCATTAGCCCTTTCAATCCTATTTTTAAAAGGTTTCTTTGTCATCTTCCCAGCAATGCAAGATTCGCACTTATTGATTGGTCCTGAAAGGTCAACTAAATTGACCAGGTGAGTGGTCAACCAAGTCAAATGTCTTAGACCAACTATCCAAGGAATACAGTGTATCCCCGGGTCGTTATGTCCCAGCGAGGTGTGCAATTGTACTTGAAAACGTTCAAAGTGATCGGGTGATTTAACAGGAGGATCAGGAAATTGATTTGTATGATTACACTACGAGATTATGATTGAAGATATCTTAGAAACACTATATTAACAATTACTGATGATCAGATAACCTAGAAACGTAAGTTAAACCTAAAAACGCGCGTTTGAATTTAAAATAAACGCGAACGCGCAAAATAAAAAGTGAAATGTGAGCAAATAATGTCCTACGAATGTGAAAATTATATTTTTACAATCCTAGTGACATAAGAAAATTTTTGGAAAATTAAAATTATTTTTACAACTATTTAATTAATTACTATTAATTAATACTAATTATTAATTACTTTTTAATTAACTAAATTATACTAATTTGTAATTAATTATGAAAATTAACTAGAAAAATGAAAATTAAATTTAGAAAAATCTAAAATATTATAAAACTAATTTTAAAACAGAAAATCTATTTTTCCTACTTTTTAATTATTTATTATTAATTAAAACTAATTATTTAATTAATTTAAACTAAATTAAATTATAATAAATACTAAATGACAAAATAAAAATCTAAAAAAATTACTAAAAGTCCTACAGGTTATAAGAAGCCTAGGAAAAATCTAAAAATAGGAAGTGCTTATAAATAAGCAGAAAAATAAGCCAAAGGGCTTAAATAGAAGCTATCACTTTTCTTAATTTTGGTTTTCCATGATTTTTCTTTTACCAAACTATTAATCTACTTTAAATGACAAACTTTTGTGAAGGCACTTTTGTAGAATCTCAAAAATAAGCTCTGCGCACACCAATAAGCCCAATAGTAGGCTTGTGAGGTGAAAATGGATTTTGCATATACAATAAGCAACCAAATAGCTATGAACTAAATCAAAGGGTAACAAAATAATCAAAGGGTACTATGAGTAACACAAATAAGCTATAATGAACTGAAAATCACAATGGAATAAGCCAATGAGCAGAATTAAGCTAATCCAAATTTTTGAAAACCAAACAGGCCAAAATGGGGCCTTTTGGACCTCTGTGGGGTCCACAGAGGTGAAAGGTAGTCCAATTTGGGACTAGACCTACAGTCCTGGTTTGGCAAGCTTCAAAATAAGCCAATAAGCAAGGCTTATGGCTTATTTATGAGCTCTGTGTGACCCTTTGAAAATTAGGTCAAAACTGAAGGTTCAGAGTAAAGTCTGAGGACAGGTGGGTTTAAGGCCAAAGAAAGCAATTAGCAAATAAGCCAAAGTGTAAAATAAGCTCAGAACTCAAAAGCTCTACTCACAAGCTTTCTAAAAATCCAAATAACTAGGGGTGGGGTCCACTGGATAGATCACAATAAGCAAAAAAAGATAGGCCAATGACCCTGGTGCAGGGGAGGTGGCACCCCCTGCAGCCCTAATTAAGCTCAAACACAAGCTACACAAAAAATCTGAAAATTAAGACGACCATGAATCCTTGTAGTTTAGCTGGGATATTTTAACCTCAAAAAATTTCAAGTTCCAAATCTAAACACAAAATTCTATAAAATTCTCACAAGAAATGAGATTTTGCACAAATTGCAATTTTTGATTTTTTCTAATTGTGTACTTCAGTTGACTTATGTGAACTTCTAATGATCCTAGGTGATTTAAAATGACTTAATAAGCTGGTATGAGGTTAAATTATGCTTGGTGGACTACTTATGTAACTATATGGTTAATTATGCAACCTAGTATTACTAACAGTTATGTAAAATGTGAGATCAAATCTGATTTTGACTTTTTAACCTTATGACCTATTGATTTTGTGTTATGAGTGACCTATTAAAACCCAATGCAATCTATTTAGACCATTCATCACCACTGAAACACACTTGAATATCCTGCATTCCTCTGAACCAAACACCCTTCTAATTAACTGTTTTAATGATTTTGAAAGCAAATGAAGGATTTAACCTATGATACTTATGCAGGATGATCATTTATGCCATATTAAACTTTTTTAAACTAAAATGCACTGAGATTTGGTCTAAATAATCCTTATGCTATTTATGCAAAATGTGACAGTGGGGATCAAAAATGAACAACAAAGAGATTCAGTGAACAACTAAGGATACAATAGCATTAAGTTAACTTAAATACATCAAATAAGCATGGAAACACAATTAAACAATATATCAAAACAGTTCTACAGTATATAGCAAAAAATGGAAGATAAGGCTTACAAAGTCCCAAGCTCAGAACAAAGGTACCCCAAGGACTCAAAACTCAATCCTATGCTTCCCATGAAGCTCTAAACCAGGACCATCCTTAATTTATCCTGCTCCAATGCTTTGTCTTCTCTTTTTTTATTTATTTTTTATTTTTACTGATTTTTGTGATTTTTTTAGATTTTATATTAAACTAAGGTTTCATGCTTAATAAGCTTCAGAAAACTTATAGTCAAACTAATTTGACCTTAATGAAACAGTCTAAACAACTTCTAACATAATTGGAAGTAACATGAGATTTGAACTTGAAAATGCAAATTCTGAATTGTATAAAAATAACTTGAAATTAAGGTTAAAGAAACTTGATATTACACAAAAAACATTGATTACAACCTTCTTAAACTTAATTTAACAACTAGGAAATGAAAAGACATTAATTCGACATAAATTTTAGCTAAAAATACTACACACTTTTCTTCACAGCAACCATGCTCCATTTATACTTCGAAATTAGGGTTTCTAGGACCCATTTATCTTTTCCCAGCAATAGCATTGACCATAGGATGACTGTCTTTTGATCTTGGCCGTTTGTTGGATTTTGGCGCCCAAAAACTTGTACCAAACACATATGCTCTGATTACTTGTATTAGGGGTGATATTAGTGGGGTTAGGAGACTGTTTGGAGGCTGCAGTGTATAGGGGTGATGATGAGAGGGGGGACACGTGATGGTGGTTTTGGAGAGTAGTTTAGTAGCAGGGAGGAGTGGTTTGGAGGGATAAGGGTGGGTTTGACCAAGGGGTTGACCGGGGATTAATATTAAAGGTTGTGGTGGGCTGGTGTAAGAGTTGGGCCAGGTTATGTGGAGTGGGCTGGTTGTTGGGTGTTTGTTGTGTTTGGTTTGGACTAATAATATCCAAGGGTCCATTTGGTTAGTAGGTATTAGTTACAAGGACCATTCATGCAATAGGCTGAAAGTTTGGGGGGGTAATTCTACCAATTTTCCCAAATTATCAAAAGGACCATATTCTCCATAATTCAATAATCCAAGGGTCCTAAATGATTATTTTCCAATTTTAAAATTCCAAGGACCGATTTTGCCAAATTTGCAAAGTGTAGGGACCAAATATGTAATTTTCCCAAAGTTTTCACCCAAGGACAATATTTGATAACTTTAGACTTTTAAATGCCTTGGGTTGACTTTTCTTGCAAAACAAATGTTCAGGGACTAGTTTTGTCAATTTTTGAAAGTTGGGGGACTGAAACTGCCAATTGTGCAAACTTTGTTCGTTTTTCATCTGTTTTTAAATATTTTGCATCCGAAACATATAAAACACAATCTTTGGAATATTTTCTGTATTTTGATGCATTTCTGAGTGTTTTTGGATATTTTGGCAGTTCAAATACGACAAAAATAATGAGTGTTTGAGCACTCATCACTTATCAAATGATTCATCATTGATCTTTTCTAAAAGCCCATCATGTTGCAGCTTTTCCATGCGAGCCTTGCCAATGTGAGCAAGTCGACAATGCCAATGATAAGACGAATCCAGACCTTTCTTGATTCTCTTATTACTGATGCTATACATTGAATTATTTTTAACAAAAGCATTATCATTATCATTCATATCAATTTCAAAGACACCATTCACAGCAATAGCATTAAAATAAAAAACACCATTTAAAGAAACTGAAATTCCATTTCTAGAAATAGTATGATCAAAACCAAGGTTCAACAAACATGAAAAATGAAATTACACCTCTAACAATTGACGGTGCATAATGACAATTATTTAAAGATAGTACTAAGCCCGAAGGCAACACTAAATTAAAAACTCCTATAGCTTCAACTTCTGCATGTGCTCCGTTACCCACGTGCAAGAATTGTTGCCCATAGGCCAGCTTTCTCTCAACTCTAAACCCCTGCAAGGTATTGCAAATATGAATGCCACATCCCGTATCATATACCCATGAATTCAATTTAGGAGTAAGAGTGAATAATTCAATCATAAAGAACTCACCTGATGAACTGGGGTTGCCAGCTTCATTACCCTGCTTCTTCTGTCGCAAGTCATGAATGTAGAGAGGACAATTGCGCTTCCAATGGCCCTTTTCATGACAGTGGTGACAAGCCTGATCCTTCTTGTTTGGAGGATTCGTCTTGTTCTGCTTAGGCTGATGCTGCTTCATCTTGGGTTGAGGTTGATAGGCCATGACCTACTTGCCTTTATCACCTTTCCCTTTGCCTTTATTCACATGCGATTTCTTCTGGAATCTCCCCCCCATAAATCGCCAACACTTGTGGGGTAGGAGCCTTGACCTTGGCTGGTAGACTTTTCTCATAATCAACAAGCAATGCGAGTAATTCTGAGACTGTCTTCCCCGAGCAGTGCATGTTGAAATTCTGCACAAAACCAGCAAAGTCCTTGTTAAGGGACCTGTTGATCAAGTGCACTTGCACATTGTCGGGGTAACCAAATCCAATTCTGTGAAGCTGATCAAAAGATTCTTTCATCTCAGTCACATAATCTTCAACTGGTTTACCATCACCATGCATGCAGTTGTGTAGCTTGTCAAGTTCATCATACAATTCAACTGCAGGAGACTTTTCATAAGACTGCTTAAGCACTTCAAGCATATCTTTAGGAAAGTAGTACTCAAATTTCTTTTGTAACTGAGCACTCATGCTAGTGAGCATTAAACAAGCAACCTCATTAAATTTAGCATGCTCCACCCTCCATGCCGCCTTAACTGCTTCTGGTTCTGTAGCAGCAGGTTCAGCATAGCATTCATCGGTCAAGAGATTGAGCTTACCGGTCGCCCTCAAGACAATTCTGAGCGAACGGTGCCAATCATTGAAATTCTTTCCAATCAATTTTTCTCTTTCAAGATGACTCTTGAAAGCAGAAATCACAGTTGGGTTATCGGGTTGAGCCATATCTACAGATAAAAGTTCAAACATTAGTATTTTCGATAATTAATATCTTCAAGAAAATAAAATACCCAAAGGCTATATTCATATAACCAACTAATTTTCTTGAAAATCTATGATCCAACTTTACATAGATTCCACCACATCAGTTGATCTGCTAGTGGTAAAAGTATAAAAGATGGTAATCTGTCGAACAATAATTGGCAAACAAAATTTCCAATTCCTAGACCATTATGGGATTTACATCAAATTGATTCATCAATTTGCCTTGTAAGCATGTTTCATCCCATCTCATGCCTTAAGTTCTAGGTCTCACGCACAACTTAATTAAGTCGTTTACCTTAGAAACTGTAAAATTACTATCTATGGTCTCACGCATTAACAGAAGTTTACCTTGTTATAATAATTTAGCCTAGGTCTCACGTTTACTAAATTAAAGTTCCAAGTTTTCCTTATAGATAGATGGCATGTAACTTAAATTTTAGGGTATTCAATTTTGAAATTAATACGCAAAGTTTTACTTGAGGTTTAAAAAAACCCTAAGATGACTTTCTACAAGAATGATTTGTGGAAAACTAGAAGGGGGGTTGAATAGTTTACCGCTTTTTAATTTCATATTTAACTTGAATATCCTTTAGAAAACTTTGACGTTTGCTTAAAGATATAAACACAACGTTATATGTGTGATTCTTTGAAAAGCTTTTTATGTAAATAACAATTCTAACTTTACTAGTTTCATACATTGAAAAGCTTTGCTTGTGATGATCCTAACGTTGCTTGTTTAGTTATTTAAAAAGCTTTACTCTTGTTTGAAGATACAAACACATCTTTACTTGTTTAGTTCTTTGAACAGCTTTATATGTAACTAGCAATTCTAACTAAAGAACAACATGTAATAAGCAAAGGTAAAGAAAGAAATGATCAAATCACAACACGATTGTTTATCGTGGTTCGGCTACAAGGACTCTTTTTCCTTGCCCTACATCCATGCCTCGAGTTTCCAACTCGAGAGCTATAAGCACTAATCAACAAGCTCCTTTCACCGGCGGAGAAAACCTTTACAACGTCGCTTACACTTTTATCGACACTAAGCTAGATGTCGAGTTCTTTTACATGGGTACAACCACTCCCATCGTCGCTCACGCTTTTACCGACACTAAGCTAGGTGTCGAGTTCTTTACCAAGGGTACAACCACTCCCGTTAGTTCTTTTACAAGGGTACAACAACTCCCGACACATTATGTATTTTGAGGCCTAAAATACTAACCAATCACTTCTACATACATGACACAAATGAAGTATAAACTACCAAAGCTTATACATGACCAAGCTACCAAGACTTGCAAATTTAGAGTTGAAGCTTGTAACTTCTTGAATGATCTTGTGAAGTCCCTTGCTACATAAGAGAATTACACAAGACAAGATGTTACTGAGTTAGTTTAGAGAGTATGTGAAAATATGTCCTAAAAGGGTCACTCAAAACTAGCAAATGGTTTGGTATTTATAGCAAACCATTCTGTTGAAGCAAGGTGTTGGTGATTGAGGTGATGAAGTTTTTATTGGTTGAGCTTGTTGAGAAGGTGATGATGAATCACTTGAAGGTCTAGTTGTTGGAGAACTTGTGGCCATGTTTGTGTAGCAATGTGTTGGAGAGGGTGTTGGAGTATCAAGATTAAGTAATTCTTGAAAGGTAATTACATTGGTATTACAATGTGTTGGGGATTGTGTTGAGGTAGTGAGGTTAAGGAAATCTTGGATAGGTGAAGAAATGTTAAGAGAAGCATCACTTGAAGAAGATGAGCTTGACTTGACGGTTTTGTTGAAGCAACAAGGTTTAACACTAATCCTAGTGGTTTTTGAGAAGGATTTTGATGACTCGGATGATGTGTTGGATTTAGTCATTTCAAAGGTGTGGTTTTGATGTTTTGAGAGAAGAAGTTTTAATGGTGATGGTGTGATTTGAATTGTTTCAAAACATTCAAATTTATAGGATGAAGGAGATGTTGAAATGGGTGTTTGGATTTAATGTTCTACCATTCAAAGATTGAGGTTTCAAATGATTTACAAAATTTTCATGAATATGTCAAATCAATGCATGTCATTCCAATAGAATAAGGTGGAGTGAAAGACCAACATATGCACTCAATGCTTTGTGATCATGGGATGTGATTTGGTTGAAAATGTTTCAATGGTTTTGAAGGATCCTTTAAAAGGGTTCCTTGGGTTGGTTATGTTTGAATTTGAATTTTTGGAGGGAAGTGGCTTCCTAATTGTTTTAGTGAGTGAAAGTTGTTCTAATATGGTTATTGGAGTTAATGGAAGATGTTTCTCACTTAGGATAATGGTTTGACACTTTACAAGTATTGGACTTAAGAAAAATGGAAAAAAATTCTGCAGGTGTCTGGCGGAACCCTCAGAATACACTGGCGGAACCCATTTGAGGGTACCGCCTGGTCCGTTGGGCCATTTCTGGAATTCCCAGAAAATACACTGGCGGAACCTAATTTTGGGTACCGCCAGAGCTCAAAAATTAGGCAGTCCGCGTTTTTGACCCGCGAGACGATTTTCAAAATTTTCAAAAACTCCTAAAATCAAAAATTTAGTACATATCTGGTTAGGAAATGCAAAAAATAAACATGTAAATACTCATATCATATGACTTTGACCGGCGGCTAGCGATATTCACTAAACTTAGTGAAATTTACCATAAGCATAAAAATTGACAAACACCTCAAATATTGTTATTATGCATAAAAGTTCATACAAACATAATCCGACAAACGTAATAAACCATGAAAGTGAAAAACAAATAATTCACGTAGTTTAACACATAAACGATTCCAAAGCATTCATAAGCCAAACACTCCTTAATCTCCTCATAACCGATCTATCTTCTTGTTGAGCTTGTTTAGGTACCTTCCAAAGCATTTGAACATTCCTTTGGTTTGCTTGAACTCTTCGGATGCATTGTCAATGACGGGGAGTGCTTGAAGGTATTCTAAAGGAGGTAACTTATAGTTAGGAATTTTATCGTCCTCGCTCATGCCGGATGATGATGATGATGGTGTAGGTGATCGAGTACGTTTGCCCTTACCTTTGTAAACTCGTTTATCACTTAAAGGAACAAAGATGTGAGGAACGAGAGAATAGTCAAGGCGCATTCCATTTTCGTTAGGAGAAATGGGTGAGATTGCTCTAAAGAGGCGGGTAAGAAGCATTCCATAGGGAAGAGCGGTTGTTCCAACTAAGGGTATGTTGGCCATTCTTTTGGCTAGGTAGTAGGCTAAGTTGAAGGGTTGACTGGTGGAAATGCTATAGAGCATTGATGAGTGCTTAATCACTCATCCCTTTTAAGACCTTAATTCAGACCATAAACACCAAATACTAACCAAAAATGCCAAGAGAATGCATGTTTTTGTATTTGTGTATGTGCAGGTACGGATATGAGGAAAATGAACAAAATCAACACCAAAACCGACAAAAACGAGCACGAGTTCGGAAAAAGGTCAAAAGCCGGAGCCGGGGAAGAAAAAATGGTGAAAGTCCAAGCTCAAAATGACAAAATCAACCTCAGAGATTCATCATGTTACATAATCAGTCCCCGAGCAAAAGTTTGAGTATTTGGCAGAATTAGTCCTCAAGTTTCAGATAATTACAAAAGTGGTCCTTTGAAGAAATATCCGAAGAAAAGTCAAAAGAGGTCCTTCATGATTCAAAGAAAGTCAAAAATGGCCCTTGGAATACAAAGTTGGAAAAGTACAGATTTGATCCTTAGAGTTCATGAGTTATACAATATTGGTCCTTGTTAATTTTGCAAAGCTTAAAACTAAAATCACAACCGGATCCACAACCTTAGTCCAACACTCACCTAGCCCAAAAACAAGCAAAGCCCATCTCCAATAATAATGGTACCCGGCCTGCTACCCTTAATACCCGACCCAACTCCCCTTAATTAATACCTTTTAAAAAATACCCGCGCCCCCTTTTTACCATAAACCCAGAAATGTACTGTTTACCTAAGAACCCTAAATCCCCAACGCATCAATTACCCCGATTGGGTAATAATTACCCAATGATTAAGTCTTCTAGAAGGTCTGACAAGTCAGGTGAGGGCAGAGGCACACACGTGGACCAATAGGACAACATCACGAGGATATGTCTCTATCGCATCAATCAATCAAGGGTCCGAAATGAGTGGATGCATCTAGAAAGAGATCAAACGGCTCAGGAAGGATCAAAGAAGCACAACTCACACACGGATTGATGAGCTGGATTCAAGGACCTCAAACCCAAGCAGCTCCCTGCTCTCCTATATATACCCCCTCCATTTCATTGTAATGGTGTGCCTCTTTTTAGTATTGTTATGCTGTCATTTTAATTTGTATTTGAAATCCTTTTATTAATGAAAAGTTAAATTCAGTTTTATTATTTACTTGTCTTAATTCTAGTTTACTTTATTTACTGCTTATTGCTTAATTTCTGTTTTCAGCTTATTAATTCTCTTTCAATATTGCTTTTTGAATTCAGTATTACTTTTTAGTTTATTTACTTATTGTTGTTTGAAGTTTACATAAAAATAAATAAATAAATAACAAAAAAAAATTATTAGAAAATACAAAAAAATATCAAGTATTTAATTCCTTAAGCTTCAATAAGCTTTTTAGTTGTTATACAGTTTCATATAAGCTCCTTATAGCTTTTGTGAAGCTCACTTTGGCACCAAACACTCATTTCTCTCATAAGTTCAAATAGTCAACTCTGGTCAACATAGCTTATTGGTGATAAGCTAAGCTTATTTTGGAGATTAAGGCAGCCAATAAGGAGCTTTTTGGCCTGTCAAAAGACAGGCTGTGTGGGAGTCCCCCTCTGTTTGGCTGAGGGGTTTGTAAGTTCTTATTTTCAATTTTTCATCTTAATTTTGCATTAATAGTAAAAGTAGTACAGATCTGTGTTTAAGTTGCTTTTTATTTGATTGTTACTTCTTGAGTTAGCTTGATTATAATTGTTTAATAGTAGTTTGTTTGATCTATTTGGCTGATTGATAATTGAGTTGTGATTTGATACACCATTGCATCTGTGTTGTAGTACTTCTGTGGATCTGAGTTTTTGAATACAACTGCATCTGAGGTCTGTGTTTTTGGGAACTATTGGTATCATTGAATCATTATTGGGTACTGAGATTGAGTTTGGATTAGTTTTGATCAGATCTGTGGTAGTTTCTAGGTATAAGACAGGATAATTAGGGGTGTTTGGTTCTTAACTATTTACTAGTATCAATTGCATCTCAGAGGTTAAGCTTAGTTTAGATAGCTCATATTAGTTGCATATAGGTTATACCAAGCATAAAATTCAGTAGTCATTTCATTTTAGTCAAAATCACTTGTTGCATAGATTTCTGCATAACAGTTTTCTTAAGATAGTTGCATAATCATCATTTTAGTTGCATTAGTTGTTATAGTAGCCTAATTCAATCATACTTTAGGTTTATATAACTATTTCAGTTAAAAATTGATAATCAAAATTCAATTTGGTCAAAGTTTTGTGTTAATCAAATAGTCAAATTGTTCTTGGTTACCTGTTTTGGACAAATATTCAAAAAGGTGCACAGCCCTCAAATTTGATTCAAAATACTTTTGGAAAGCTGTTTTGTGGAATTTGGTAGTAAGTTTTCAAGTTTCAAAAAGAATTTTTAGGTTTGGAAGTCATTTGCTTATCTAAAAAGCATTTTGAAATTGCCTGTTTGAGCACATAAGTGCCCTGCACCACAGTTCTGGCCCTTATTTCTTGGGCTGTTTTAGGCTTATAGATTGGACCAAGGATCTAATTTCAAGGTTGATTTGTAATCTCTGGTGGTCAGTGCATAGTTTGGACCCATAGTTTTGCTAGTCTCAGCTTATCTACTCACCTAAAGAGCTTATTCAAGTGAATACATTGAACATAGATTATGTTTGGCATTTGAGGGCTGCTAGTGCTTAATTGAGATCATTAGTTTGGTTTTATTGTTCATTTGAGCTTATTAGTACCCATAGTTGCTGTGTGCATTGGTTTTTGGCTTTTGCTTATCTGTTTGAACTTATTGCTTATTCCTCATAGCTTATTTGATCTATTTGGTTCCATATTTGTGCTTCTGAGTGAATTTTGGTCTGAGATCTGTTCCAACAAGTCATTTTAGTCTAAAAAATCATTTGGGAAAAGTTTTAGGTCAATTGGTCAAGTTTTGCTTATCAATAAGCACTTTTAAATAAGCAGTTTGGGTCTAATCAGCACTTCCAGTGCTTATTTTTCAATTTTTCTATTTTTCCTAGCTTTTAAATAGTATTTTAGATTTTTCCTGAAATTTTCATATTTTTCTGAGCTCATTTGCTATTTTTCTTATTTTATTTTCATTTTTAATCATTTTTAATTACTTTTTAACTACTAAAAAATACAAAAAAATCAGAAAAACCCCAGAAAAATCTAAAAAAATATTAGAAAATTATTTTTAGTTATTTTAGAATTTTAGAAATTTATTTTGCATTTTTCTCAATTTATTTGCATTTTCTTTTAATTTTTAATTAGTTAAAATAGTTTTTAATTCATAAAAAATAAATAAAAAGTCAAAAAAATATTTTTCTTTTTCTCAAAATTTTCTTTTATCATTTTTAATTTTTGAAAATTATTTCCAAGTCCATAGGAGTAGCGTAGCTTTAAAGTCGCGTTTTATTTCGTTCGTTAACGTTTATTTTCCGTTTTAGCTTACGTTTTCGATTCTACGTTACGTTTCTAGTTGCCTTACTTGATTTACGTGTTTAGTTGATTATTTGTGCTTCATTTACTATTTCATTAGTGTAATCTCATTCACATCACTTTTTACCACTTTTCACGACACGTTTTCCGAATCAGAAATTCGGAATTCCATTCACCCTTCACACGGAATACGACCTCGGGTTATCCGTATTTCTTTGCGGATCTCTTGAGCTTATATCTATACTATAATATTGATATTGTGTTTTTCACGAATCAATTTTGGCGCCGCTGCCGGGGAAGGTTGAAGTGAATTTTTGAATATTCATTTTTGAAAAAATTGTGTTTTGATAAGCCTTCCTCTATTTTGTATATATTATATAAATATCGAAAAATCAAAAACACTTTTCCTAAAGTGTTTTCAAAAACACCAAAAAAAATAATAAAGTTACAGCCTCGACTCGATCGAAAGAAAGGGCGTTGTAAACCAAATAAATCTCCCAATATAACTACGCGTGAAATTAGTTGCTAATCGGATTACTTTGATTCTACGACCGAATAAGCGGAAAATACGGAAGCTTTGACATTAAATTGCAAGCTGAAGAGAGATCCATTCTTCTCTCCCGTTCCGTCGCGAGTAGATTAAGGGAAACGTTTTACAATTAACGTAACGTTTGAAAAAGAAAAACAAAAGTTTAAGTTTTGCTTTATAAAAACAAAAATACAAAAAGATTTTCCTTTTCAAATTTGATTTTCCTTTTATTTTTCAAAAGTTGAGTTTTTGTGGTGTATGAACACCCGTTCATCTTCTAAACGTCTTATTTCTCCATTATCGAACCCCGAGAGTTTGATACGTCACACACACAAAGTTCGTTTCCCTAACATTACGGAAATGGAACAAAACAACCACAACAATCAACACCCTCCGGTGGGTGTTGTTCAAAATGCACCAGCTCCCGATCTCCGAACGATGGAGGAGCTGTGTCAACCGACAATGCACGGTAGAGGCGGTCCGATTGCCCCTCTCAATATTGAGGCTACGGATTTTGGACTTAAACACCACATGATTCAACAAGTCCAGAATTCGTGCCAATTTCACGGATTACCGGGTGACGATGCAAACAAGCATCTCGACAAATTTTTAACCGTCACCCAAAGTATGAAACAACATGGGGTCTTCGATGACGCCCTTCGTCTTTCTCTCTTCCCCTATTCTTTGACGCATCATGCTACCGCTTGGTTTGATCGTCTTCCCAAGAACTCGATTCATACCTTCGAAGAAATGGTATCGAAGTTCTTGGCGAAATATTTTCCACCATCGATGGTGACGAAACTTCGAAACGATATTAGCAATTTCCGTCAGCTTCCCGACGAATCTTTATTCGAAGCTTGGGAACGCTATAAGCTTGCTATTGATCGGTGTCCAAACCATAACATGCTTCTTGTTACGATAATTGATACGTTTTACAATGGTTTGACTTTGCGACATCGGGACACGATCAATGCAGCTGCGGGTGGAACTTTTATGAAACGACGTCCTGAAGATTGTTATGAACTTATTGAGAATATGACTGCTCATTACAATTACTGGGATTCCTCTGCCGAGAGGAATGAGTCAAGAACAACCGTTGCTCACAATTCTTCTACGTCTAATTCTAAAATAGCCGCAATTACTAAGAAACTCGATGATTTGTCGACTGCTGTTTTAAGAATGCACCAAACGTCTCAGAATCAAAATCAAGTCAAGAACCATCAAGTCAATATGGTGAACAATGTTTGTGAGACTTGTGATGGTCCTCATTCGTATTTTGAGTGCCCAGCCACCGGTGGCTACACTCACGAGAATGTGTATGCTACTTCGGGAACCTACAATATGGGAGGTAACGGATACCAACCACAGGGTGACCGAAATCTTCTTAGCTACCATTCGAACCATTATGTTGGACCACCCGATTTCAATCAACCGTCTCAAGTTAATCAAGTTAATCAAAATGTGCAAAACCGAAATCATCAATTTAATCACAATGCTAATCAAAATCGGATGAACAATGGTTTTCAGAATCAAAATCATGGTTTTCAAAATCAAAATCGGGGAAATTATAATCAAGGCCTGAATCAAGGGAATTTTCATGGAAATTTTCAAAATGTTAATCATGGGAATTATAATCATGGAAATCAGAATTTTCAGAATCAAGGTTTCAATAACAACAATCGTGGTCAAAATTTTCAAAATCCAGTTGTGAATCAGTCTTCTTCGGATGAATTACTCAAGCAGTTTATGAAAAGTCAAGAGGAAATGAATAAAATGTTAATCAATCAAATGGCCGAATTGAAGAAGTCTTTAAATGATCGACCCTCGGGCTCGGGTACTCTTCCAAGCAACACGATCGCTAACCCGAGGGGCGATGCTAAGGCGATCACGACTAGGAGTGGTATTGTAATCGATGGACCAACGGCTCCGACTACCCCTTCTTCTTCTTCGTCTCCCAAGGTAGTCGTCCGTGAAACCGAGGCGACAACGGATACGGAAATTCCTAGTAATAATGGAAGGACCGAGAACATCCAACCTCCGGTGGTCCCAACGTCCAAAGGAAAAGATAAAGTTGTTAATGAAACTGAAAGTCCCGTGAAAGTTAATTTGCCTTATCCGTCACGCTTAAATGAACAAAAGCACCGTGAGAGAGATAAAATTCAGATGGAAAAGTTTTACCAAGTTTTTCAAGAGCTACATTTTGACATAACTCTCGCGGATGCTATACTTTTGATGCCTAAATTTGCTTCTATGCTAAAAGGTCTTTTGAATAATAAAGAAAAATTGTTTGAAAAATCTCGAGCCCAGATGAATGAGAATTGCTCGGCGGTTATCCTCAAAAAGCTCCCCGAAAAGCTTGAAGACCCCGGTCGATTTCTCATTCCGTGTAATTTTCCTGGGATGGTTCAATGCTTCGCCTTGGCCGATCTTGGTGCTAGCATTAACCTAATGCCGTTATCAATTTGGAAGAAGTTGTCTTTACCCAATTTGACTCCGACTTGTATGACCCTCGAGCTTGCCGACCGATCTACTTCCCGCCCGATGGGAATAGCCGAGGATGTCTTTGTTAATGTGGGAAAATTCCATTTCCCTGCCGATTTTGTCGTTGTTGATTTTGATGCTGATCCGCGGGTACCTCTCATTCTCGGAAGAGGTTTCCTAAGGACTGGCCGTGCTTTGATTGATGTTTTCGATGAAGAAATTACCCTACGCGTTGGTACCGAAGCCATAACTTTTAACTTGAATCAAACCGCGAGGTACTCCTCCGAGTTTGACAAATATTCCGTTAACCGAATCGACGTTATCGATGAAGTTACGGAGGAGTACGCTCAAGAGTTACTTGGTTTTACCGAACATGTTTCGAGTGGCAATCCCATTCATTCTTCTGAACCGATAATTTCCGATCCTTCCCCTTCACTTACTCCGTTTGAGGGAAGTGATTTCATCTTGGAAGAGATCGAGGCCTTTCTTGCTAATGATTCGATTTCGCCGGAAATTGATCATTCCGATTGTGACCCGGAGGGGGATGTACTTTTGATTGAGAAATTGTTAAATGAAGATCCCAACCCGTCCCTCCCTCCGCTAGACCTTAAAATGGCCGACGTTAAAGAAGTTAAGCCATCTACTGAGAATCCTCCAGAGCCCGAGCTCAAGGATTTACCTCCTCATCTCGAATACGCATTTTTGGAAGGAACCGACAAACTTCCCGTCATCATTTCAAAGGAACTTAAAGATGAGGAGAAGAAACGTCTCATAGATGTGCTCAAGAAGCATAAGAGTGTCATCGCTTGGCAAATTTCTGATATTAAGGGTATCGACCCTCGTTTTTGCACGCATAAGATTTTACTTGAAGATAATTACAAGCCGTCCGTTCAGCAACAACGACGGGTTAACCCGAAAATTCATGAGGTTATCAAAAAGGAAGTTATCAAACTCCTCGATGCCGGAATGATTTATCCAATCTCGGATAGCTCTTGGGTTAGCCCAGTCCACTGCGTACCGAAGAAAGGTGGAATGACCGTTGTTACAAATGAAGATAATGAATTGATTCTGACACGCCTTGTTACCGGATGGAGAGTTTGTATTGATTATCGTAAATTGAATGATGCGACTCGTAAAGACCATTTCCCACTTCCATTTATGGATCAAATGCTAGAACGCCTAGCGGGAAATGAGTTCTACTGTTTTCTTGATGGATTTTCCGGCTATTTTCAAATACCAATTGAACCTCCGGACCAGGAAAAGACTACCTTTACTTGCCCTTATGGAACGTTTGCCTATCGTCGTATGCCTTTTGGCTTATGCAATGCTCCAGGCACGTTCCAAAGGTGTATGATGTCGATATTCTCGGATATGATCGAGAAAACCATGGAAGTTTTCATGGATGATTTCTCAGTTTATGGAGATTCTTTCACTTCGTGCCTCTCCCATTTAGAAAATATGCTGAAACGGTGTGAAGACACCAACTTGGTTCTAAATTGGGAGAAATGCCATTTCATGGTCAAAGAGGGCATTGTCCTCGGCCACAAGATTTCGAAATCTGGGATTGAGGTCGATAGAGCTAAAGTCGACGTTATTGCAAAATTACCTCATCCCACGACCGTTAAAGGAATTAGAAGTTTTTTAGGTCATGCCGGCTTTTACCGACGTTTCATTCAAGACTTTTCTAAGATAACCCGGCCTCTGACCCACTTACTTGAAAAAGATGCTCCGTTTATCTTCTCAAATGAATGCATCGAAGCATTTAATGTTCTTAAAAAGAAGTTAACGGAGGCTCCCGTCTTAATTGCCCCCGACTGGGACTTGCCCTTCGAGCTAATGTGCGATGCGAGCGATTATGCCATTGGTGCAGTCCTGGGGCAACGCAAGTCCAAACATTTTCAGCCAATACACTATGCTAGTAAAACAATGACCGACGCTCAATACCATTATACGACTACTGAGAAAGAAATGTTAGCCGTCATTTACGCTTTTGAAAAGTTTTGATCTTATTTGCTTTTGAAGAAATGCATAGTGTATACGGATCATTCGGCTCTTAAGTACCTTATGGCAAAGCAAGACGCTAAGCCACGCTTGATGCGGTGGGTTCTCCTCCTTCAAGAATTCAAAGTTGAAATTCGAGATAAAAAGGGAGCTGAGAACCTTGTTGCTGATCACCTATCACGTTTAGAGAATCCCCACCAAAGTGTTTTCGAGAAAAAGGAGATTAACGAAGCATTTCCTCTCGAGACACTGGGGAGTTTATCACATTGTGATTCTAGTACCCCATGGTTCGCCGACTTTGCGAATTACCATGCGGGGAATTTTATCCGGAAAGGGATGTCGTTCCAGCAGAAGAAAAAATTCTTCAAAGATGTTAAGCATTATTTCTGGGACGATCCCTATTTGTTTAAGATATGTGCGGATCAAGTGATCCGGCGGTGCGTTCACGGCAAAGATGCCGCTGCAATTCTTATGGCATGCCACAATGGACCCACGGGGGGACATCATGGTGCCAACTTCACCGCTAAAAAAGTTTTTGATTCCGGCTTCTACTGGCCGACGATTTACCGGGATGCTCATGAGTTGGTTAAATCATGTGATTCTTGCCAGCGTCAAGTAAAAATTTCTCAGAAGGACGAGATGCCTCAAAATGCCATCCAAGTCTGTGAAATTTTTGACGTCTGGGGTATCGATTTCATGGGTCCATTCCCGTCTTCTCGTGGTAACAAATATATCCTCGTGGCCGTCGACTACTTGTCCAAATGGGTCGAAGCGAAGGCGCTACCCACCAATGACGCCCGAGTTGTAGTAAAATTTCTCAAGAGTCTCTTCGCCCGATTTGGTGCGCCTCGTGCTATTATAAGCGATCGTGGGACCCATTTCTGTAACGACCAATTCGCAAAAGTTATGCTCAAATATGGTGTCACACATCGTCTTTCTACGGCATATCATCCACAGACGAGTGGTCAAGTTGAGGTTTCCAATTGTGGCTTGAAACGTATTTTAGAAAGGACCGTAGGTGAACATCGTGCTTCATGGGCCGATAAGTTAGATGATGCACTTTGGGCCTTCCGTACAGCTTACAAAACACCCATTGGGTGCACTCCATATAAGCTGGTTTACGGGAAGGCCTGCCATTTGCCCTTTGAACTTGAGCACAAGGCCTACTGGGCCTTGAAACATGCTAATTTTGACCTTCAAACCGCGGGTGATCACCGAAAAGTTCAATTGAATGAATTAGTCGAGCTTCGTGATCAGGCCTATGAGAAGTCTTTGATCTACAAAGAGAAGACAAAGAGGATTCACGATGCTAAAATTCAAGATCGCGTCTTCAATGTTGGTGACCAAGTCCTTCTTTTCAATTCTCGATTGAAGATTTTCTCGGGCAAGTTAAAAACCCGTTGGTCTGGACCATTCACCATTACCCAAGTATTTCCCTATGGGACCGTTGAACTTGCTCAACCTAATGGTCCCAATTTTAAGGTGAATGGTCATCGTGTTAAACATTATTTTGGAGGGGACATACCACCCATGGTTGTCCCGGATCTCCAGACTTTCCCCACGAAGCTCATGTGACTCGGTAACCAAAAACAAGCGCTTCGTGGGAGGCACCCCATGCTTATCCTTTTCATTTTCTATATTTTCTATTTTCTAATAACGTGACGTGAGGGGGGCGACCCTTTCCAAACTCGTGTTTTCGTGGTTGTTTATGAATGTTCAGGAATTTCCCCGAAGTTTGAGGACTCTCGTGCTCGTGGTTTGTCGTTCTCTCCACTCGAGTCTCATCCTTCGCTGCTCTTTCGGAAATTCACCATATCCAAAATCTTATTGATTAACGTTTATCTCTTGGCATACTTAATAAATGGCCTTAGATTTTACGTAGGATTACCTTTACCCTTAAAACATTGAGGACAATGTTTCACTTTAGTCTGGGGGGTGATTCTTCGATTCGATTTGACCTGTACCATCGTCTGAGCTGTTAACTTACGCAACTCCGTTTTCCACCAAAATTTTAATTTTTGTCACCTTTTTAGTATTGCAAAAAAAAAAAAAAAAAAAAAATGATAAAATATATATATATATATATATATATATATATATATATATATATATATATATATATATATATATATATATATATATATATATATATATATATATATATATATATATATATGATATGAATAATAAGTTTTGACACCTTGTTTTGACTTTCCTACCGGCGAGAGTAGAAATAAATGTTCCGACTTGACCGGGCGTGTTGAGTCCTAGCTTGTCTCCCTTAACCAAAATAATCAAAAGATTATGGCTAAGCATCTGCGGATCTCATTATTTGGGATTTTAAATTTGCGGAGATCGAGGAATGATAGAGTTTATTTAGAAGTTTCGTGCTATACACGGATCGCATTACTGGGATTTAAAAAACCCATGAGAGGTACTCGTGGCCTCCTTGTTCCCATCAGCAACGTCACCAATATATAAATAGATGTCTAGGATTAATTAAGGGTATACGGTTTGGGCAATACTTAGTTTTTTCTCGTTCCCAACAAAATCTCTGCATATGGGGGTTTGGTACACATAGGGGTACTGCCAGTGTTACGGTGAAATAGACTATTGCATCTTGCCGGTTCGCAGCCGATGTTGTGATCTTAGTAAAGGCCGTAGGACTCGGGGTTTGGCATATAGTTATGAATATCGATAATAATAGTCCAAAGCTAAATAAAAAGGCAAAGGAATCCAAAGCTATAAAAAAGCAGCGGATAGAAATCCAAAGTCATAATAAAGCTCTTACATCTTAGCGGCTCATAAACCGTTGACTGTAAAAGAATAAAGGATTAAGGACCAAAGTATTATTAAAGTGCTTATGATTATGCAAAAATGCCAAGCTTCGACTCCAGGGGTTTCCCTAATAAAAAGCTTCCGTTTCGGGTATCAAACATGGTATGTCTCGGTCGTAAATAAAAAGGGGGCCTCCACAAATCGTGTTAAATCAGAGACCTTTATGTGGACCCGATTTCTGTATGCAGGGGTTTTCGAGGGAAAGTTTGGAAACTACTTAGCGTTCAAATTTTGTGCTCTTATCGGACTAACAAATATCGAAACGAGAAAATATGAAGCAATTCATTTCTCACAAATTAAAAATCTTTAGATACAAAAACTTAGGACCTGGGGACAAGAGGTAATACACAAGTAACTTTTGTGGGCAGTGTTAGCATCTAACTTCTGATAAACAATGATCTCGATTTTACGCTTAGTTTGGGAGCTTGTGAAAAATCAAGGATGACGATTTTTATCCGTACGGTCTCTTCTCTGTGAGAAGTGTTTCTACTCGTTGACCTTGAAAGTTATCAACAGATAAGAATTGATAATGAAAGTCAAATCAAACCGTCACATATATATAAATGAAAAGTACAAAAATAGTAGTTGTAGTTATTATTCATGAAAATCGGAAAACGGAGCGTTTTTGAGAATAAATGATTTTACTATCTCTTTTGAACATCATTGCTACTTCACAACATCAGTAAAGAGAGGTTTTGAAATTATTTATCTCTTAAGCGTGAGGTGATGACATTGCGTGAGGGCACGGCAATACCTTAGTCTGGGGGATTTTGATGAGTGCTTAATCACTCATCCCTTTTAAGACCTTAATTCAGACCATAAACACCAAATACTAACAAAAAATGCCAAGAGAATGCATGTTTTTGTATTTGTGTATGTGCAGGTACGGATATGAGGAAAATGAACAAAATCAACACCAAAACCGACAAAACGAGCACGAGATCGGAAAAAGGTCAAAAGCCGGAGCCGGGGAAGAAAAAATGGTCAAAGTCCAAGCTCAAAATGACAAAATCAACCTCAGAGATTCATCATGTTACATAATCAGTCCCCGAGCAAAAGTTTGAGTATTTGGCAGAATTAGTCCTCAAGTTTCAGATAATTACAAAAGTGGTCCTTTGAAGAAATATCCGAAGAAAAGTCAAAAGAGGTCCTTCATGATTCAAAGAAAGTCAAAAATGGCCCTTGGAATACAAAGTTGGAAAAGTACAGATTTGATCCTTAGAGTTCATGAGTTATACAATATTGGTCCTTGTTAATTTTGCAAAGCTTAAAACTAAAATCACAACCGGATCCACAACCTTAGTCCAACACTCACCTAGCCCAAAAACAAGCAAAGCCCATCTCCAATAATAATGGTACTCGGCCTGCTACCCTTAATACCCGACCCAACTCCCCTTAATTAATACCTTTTAAAAAATACCCGCGCCCCCTTTTTTACCACAAACCCATAAATGTACTGTTTACCTAAGAACCCTAAATCCCCAACGCATCAATTACCCCGATTGGGTAACAATTACCCAATGATTAAGTCTTCTAGAAGGTCTGACAAGTCAGGTGAGGGCAGAGGCACACACGTGGACCAATAGGACAACATCACGAGGATAGGTCTTTATCACATCAATCAATCAAGGGTCCGAAATGAGTGGATGCATCTAGAAAGAGATCAAACGGCTCAGGAAGGATCAAAGAAGCACAACTCACACACGGATTGATGAGCTGGATTCAAGGACCTCAAACCCTAGCAGCTCCCTGCTCTCCTATATATACCCCCTCCATTTCATTGTAATGGTGTGCCTCTTTTTAGTATTGTTATGCTGTCATTTTAATTTGTATTTGAAATCCTTTTATTAATGAAAAGTTAAATTCAGTTTTATTATTTACTTGTCTTAATTCTAGTTTACTTTATTTACTGCTTATTGCTTAATTTCTGTTTTCAGCTTATTAATTCTCTTTCAATATTGCTTTTTGAATTCAGTATTACTTTTTAGTTTATTTACTTATTGTTGTTTGATGTTTACATAAAAAAAAATAAATAAATAACAAAAAAAAATTATTAGAAAATACAAAAAAATATCAAGTATTTAATTCCTTAAGCTTCAATAAGCTTTTTAGTTGTTATACAGTTTCATATAAGCTCCTTATAGCTTTTGTGAAGCTCACTTTGGCACCAAACACTCATTTCTCTCATAAGTTCAAATAGTCAACTCTGGTCAACATAGCTTATTGGTGATAAGCTAAGCTTATTTTGGAGATTAAGGCAGCCAATAAGGAGCTTTTTGGCCTGTCAAAAGACAGGCTGTGTGGGAGTCCCCCTCTGTTTGGCTGAGGGGTTTGTAAGTTCTTATTTTCAATTTTTCATCTTAATTTTGCATTAATAGTAAAAGTAGTACAGATCTGTGTTTAAGTTGCTTTTTATTTGATTGTTACTTCTTGAGTTAGCTTGATTATAATTGTTTAATAGTAGTTTGTTTGATCTATTTGGCTGATTGATAATTGAGTTGTGATTTGATACACCATTGCATCTGTGTTGTAGTACTTCTGTGGATCTGAGTTTTTGAATACAACTGCATCTGAGGTCTGTGTTTTTGGGAACTATTGGTATCATTGAATCATTATTGGGTACTGAGATTGAGTTTGGATTAGTTTTGATCAGATCTGTGGTAGTTTCTAGGTATAAGACAGGATAATTAGGGGTGTTTGGTTCTTAACTATTTACTAGTATCAATTGCATCTCAGAGGTTAAGCTTAGTTTAGATAGCTCATATTAGTTGCATATAGGTTATACCAAGCATAAAATTCAGTAGTCATTTCATTTTAGTCAAAATCACTTGTTGCATAGATTTCTGCATAACAGTTTTCTTAAGATAGTTGCATAATCATCATTTTAGTTGCATTAGTTGTTATAGTAGCCTAATTCAATCATACTTTAGGTTTATATAACTATTTCAGTTAAAAATTGATAATCAAAATTCAATTTGGTCAAAGTTTTGTGTTAATCAAATAGTCAAATTGTTCTTGGTTACCTGTTTTGGACAAATATTCAAAAAGGTGCACAGCCCTCAAATTTGATTCAAAATACTTTTGGAAAGCTGTTTTGTGGAATTTGGTAGTAAGTTTTCAAGTTTCAAAAAGAATTTTTAGGTTTGGAAGTCATTTGCTTATCTAAAAAGCATTTTGAAATTGCCTGTTTGAGCACATAAGTGCCCTGCACCACAGTTCTGGCCTTTATTTCTTAGGCTGTTTTAGGCTTATAGATTGGACCAAGGATCTAATTTCAAGGTTGATTTGTAATCTCTGGTGGTCAGTGCATAGTTTGGACCCATAGTTTTGCTAGTCTCAGCTTATCTACTCACCTAAAGAGCTTATTCAAGTGAATACATTGAACATAGATTCTGTTTGGCATTTGAGGGCTGCTAGTGCTTAATTGAGATCATTAGTTTGGTTTTATTGTTCATTTGAGCTTATTAGTACCCATAGTTGTTGTGTGCATTGGTTTTTGGCTTCTGCTTATCTGTTTGAACTTATTGCTTATTCCTCATAGCTTATTTGATCTATTTGGTTCCATATATGTGCTTCTGAGTGAATTTTGGTCTGAGATCTGTTCCAACAAGTCATTTTAGTCTAAAAAATCATTTGGGAAAAGTTTTAGGTCAATTGGTCAAGTTTTGCTTATCAATAAGCACTTTTAAATAAGCAGTTTGGGTCTAATCAGCACTTCCAGTGCTTATTTTTCAATTTTTCTATTTTTCCTAGCTTTTAAATAGTATTTTAGATTTTCCCTGAAATTTTCATATTTTTCTGAGCTCATTTGCTATTTTTCTTATTTTATTTTCATTTTTAATCATTTTTAATTACTTTTTAATTACTAAAAAATACAAAAAAATCAGAAAAACCCCAGAAAAATCTAAAAAAATATTAGAAAATTATTTTTAGTTATTTTAGAAATTTATTTTGCATTTTTCTAAATTTATTTGCATTTTCTTTTAATTTTTAATTAGTTAAAATAGTTTTTAATTCATAAAAAATAAATAAAAAGTCAAAAAAATATTTTTCTTTTTCTCAAAATTTTCTTTTATCATTTTTAATTTTTGAAAATTATTTCCAAGTCCATAGGAGTAGCGTAGCTTTAAAGTCACGTTTTATTTCGTTCGTTAACGTTTATTTTCCGTTTTAGCTTACGTTTTCGATTCTACGTTACGTTTCTAGTTGCCTTACTTGATTTACGTGTTTAGTTGATTATTTGTGCTTCATTTACTATTTCATTAGTGTAATCTCATTCACATCACTTTTTACCACTTTTCACGACACGTTTTCCGAATCAGAAATTCGGAATTCCATTCACCCTTCACACGGAATACGACCTCGGGTTATCCGTATTTCTTTGCGGATCTCTTGAGCTTATATCTATACTATAATATTGATATTGTGTTTTTCACGAATCAAGCATGTAGCAAAGGCATGTGTTGATGTGATCTCTGTTTCCTATGGTACTTATGACGTTAGCTCTAAGAATTTCTTCCCACTTCTTAAATTGCGGTTTAAGCTCATTGAGCTCCATACCAAAAGGATCCTTATCTACAATATTCCCCGAACGATTCACCCTAGTGGTAGAGGTTCTAACAAAGAGGTGTTCCTTAATAGTTTCCTTACTAGCAAGAGGTGTGTCATAAGGATAAAAACGATCAATAGAATCAAGACTTGAAATGGGCCACTTATCTGTGTAGAGGCAAGTTCCCTCATTTGGGACACCAAGTAAGATAGTTAAGTCTTTTAAATCTATGTCATGTGGTATTTGATTGGTTGTGAAGTTTAATGATATCATACCAACAACACTTGTGAAAAGGTTTACGGTTGCATAGAATTCCAAGATGAACCTAGGACAAATTGGCTCATCTATATCAAGGAGACAATCAAAGTTAAGTGCGGTAAAGTTTTGGCGAATAGATGTTCCTTCTAGAAAGGATGGATCAATGGTTCTACCTTCGTGAACATAGCGTTTTTCTAATGCCTTAAAGGTTTCTACTTGAACCGGGTTGAGACCTTTGGTCATATGGTGTTTAGGCATGTACTTAAGGGTTTCCTTGTGATCGGATTTTTTAGCGGGAGACATGTTGATTCCTAGAAAACACAAAATTATATGTTAATGACTTTTAACAATGTGAATGTTCTAATGTGTTCCTATATGTAAACAATGTGGAGACTTGGTTATCTTGACTCATTTTGATTCCAAATTGTTTTGTTATGCAAATTTTGTTATAAAAACAAGAGATAACCAAGTGAATGTGTCTTCGATTGAATGTACCCGAAAATACATATTAGTTATATATCTCCTTTAGCATTCAAGAGATAGTATGCAAGTGATGTTTTAATGATGTTTTTATTTGTTTTAACAATGTGGTAATGAATCATGTTCTAGTCTTGGATGCGATTTTTGAAAGAAAATTCACTTGGTGTGTTTGGCAAATCAAATTAATCAATAAAAAGATACAATTCTTAAATAATGAAATACATAATTGACTAGCCACCAAGTTTTTCATGAATCAAAAAGTTTTATGCATAAACCCAAAGATTCTAGTTAATGATTGTAAGCAAGAATGTTATACTTGAATCAAATATGCAATTGTGATTAGAATACTTACAAAGTTAGTTGGATTTGAAGGAATTGGATTGAAAGCCCTAAAATTCGTGGGTATATGTGTTTTTGAGAGGGTGATGGTTGTTTGAAAGTTAATGTTAAAGTTAAGAGGGTGTTTGGTTTTGAAATTAAGAATAAAACAATCTGTGGCTTTGGCGGACCAGGCGGAACCAAAAAATGGGTTCCGCCCGTATGGTCTGAGGGTGTCGTGGAAGCTGCAGGGAAAAACTCAAAAGGAATTGTCTTGATTTTTGTGGTTTTATCCTAATGTTCAAAACTAAGGTTTTAGGTCTAATGAGTCTTTGACTAAGCCTAGGAATTATGAATGCTTCACATTCAAGAGATTTTGTGAACGCGTTGATGGAATAGTTATCATAGAAGACTTTCTTAGTTAAGACGTTCCTCAACGAACAATCTTACCAAGGCGATGATGATGGATCACAATATGTCTATTAAGAAACATAATGGATTGAATTTTCTCCGAAGTCGATGCTTCCTTTGTTGAAGGGATAACAATGTTGATGAGATGAATTCTGTTGTCGATGTGAGTTAGCTTGTTCAAGTAGAGCTTGTTGATGTGCTTCTCCATCCAAAACTAATTTGAGAACCTTACGTGTTTTGGAGACTCATTGGGTAAGTAAGTATAAAAGTGCAAGTACCACTTGTGCTTTTCTTATCAACTTATTACCGACATAATTCCATTTTGCATGCACTATGGTTTCTATTCCCGTTCTTTTGGGATACCATAATCCTAGTTGTGTAGTACCTTATGATGTATCCAAACAAGCTCAACTAAAGAGTTTTTCGAGGATCTTCTTTAACCCGAGCACATAGTCAAATGCTAAACATAATGTTGGATCTAATTGTTGTGATAACAAGTAGTCTTCCAAACATTTCTCTACGTTTAGTTTTATCTACGGATTTACTAATCTCATTCTTGACAAGTCATTAATAACTTAACCATTGAAAACAAGAGAGTAACTAGGAATGTCTTTAAGTTAAAATCCCTTGCTTTTGGAGTTTGCTTTTATTATCAAAAAGGCTTTCAAATATTGACACATATAATCACATGATTACTCCGAAACGTATATTTTGTTTCACTAGTTGTTTTACTCTAAATTCCAAAAATTGTTTTTGTTGAATTTGTTTAGATACAACTATGATCTATAAGTCAAGTTTTATAACTATTGTCAATTTTGCTTGATTCAATGTTTGACTCAAGGTGAGAAGATATTATTTTGTACTTTTACTCCATGCTTGTCTTGTCATCATTGGACTTTCGACTAAGTCATCATCTACCAAAGATGAAATCTTAGAAGGAGGAGATCACTCGTTAAATGTTATATTCAACGACTCCTCGACTCTTTGAGTTTTCTTACTTAAGACACTATGAACTCTATTTGTTTTGAAAAAGTCCAAGAGGTACAACATCATGAGACTATGTGTCACATTTGATGTGTAAATCCTAGATGTTGAAAACTCATTTTCTTTCACACATCCTAATATATGCTAATGTGATTTATTTCACCTTGTGTGTTTTATGTGAGCTTATCATAAAGGAGTGATTGAAGAAAAACATAATTAAAGACTCAAAGTATGGTGTTTGAGAAAGTTGTTTAACAAAGGTTTGTTTTGCAAACATCACAAAAGTGTTAGACATTTTAACACGTAGGAAATTCTTAGTTAGCTCACTTGTAAGCAAGAGTTGAGTGAGACTCACTCAAGAGTTTCTCGTGTTTATCTCTTGATGGTTAAAGAACCAAAACACCTTATATCTCCTACTAGTACTAATGATGAAATTCCTTGTTACATAGAATCTAATCTTAGTCATTACTAATAGCAAGTAAACACTTTTAGAGTATTACTAACTACACATATTCCAACACATAATGCTAGAAACAAGAGACAATTAAAGACAAGTTGAAGTAATGCGTACCTTTTAAATTGCATAGAGATGTTATCAAGAGGATAAACATAACGCGTAAAATCTAGGTTTGATGACACGCTTTGAAACTCAATAACTCATGTATCCAAGAAGGTTAGATAATAATATAGAAGCATAGAGCATGATAATCTTAATCTTTTTATCATGAGTTTCCATTAGAGATTGACTTATCTCTAAAACTCTCTTCTAGGTTTGACAAATTTTACTTGTGTTACTTTACTAGTTGATGGTGCTTTTGAGTCAAATTCTAATCCGGTTTTATCTTTAAACAACCGTTGACTCCTCAACAATCTTTCTAGAGATTTTGAGCTTTCATCAAATTTAACTAATGATTTTCCTTTCTCATTTTGCTTTTTAATCTTATGTTTGTAATCTAGACATAATTTGCATTCTAGATCAGTATCAACATAACTCTCAATTCTAGACATTTTATCTTCTAACAAGATTTCTTTTTCAAAGATATTCTTAAAAGATTTTGAAGACTCATTCTTGAAGATAGCTTTTAGGTCCATGTTGCATAAATGTTTAGACTCATTTTCTAGTTTAGAACACTCTAGGATAAATTTCTCAAAGCAAAAGTGTTTGGTTTCAAAATGTACCTTGCTTGATGTTTTATCTAGTTGAGAATCACAAACCGGATGGTTGGCTTCATCTTCATCCGTGTTATTCCATGAATCATAGGCAAGTCCACTGAGAGCTTGACATGAGTAATCATCTTCACTTACACCTTCATTTAAAACATTTAAACTAGTAGTACATGTATTTATCTCAACTAAATGTCTATCAATTAATATTTTTAAGACTTCTAATTTATATGTGAGATCAAATTGATCATCTTTGACTTGACATATTTCTTGATAAAAGTTTAACATATATTTCCAAATATCATTAGCCGTTTGACACAAATACATTCTTTCATATATGGTACTAAAGCTTTAAAAATCATTGTTTTAGCTTTAGTAATTTTATCAAGTTCAAGATAGATATCTTGGTTTTCAAAACTTGTTTTCTTTGGTTTGAAATCACCAAAAGAAATAATATGCCAAAGATCTTGATCAATTGATTTCACATGGTTTTCAAAATTACTTTTCCATTCAAGTAAGTTTTCTTTTTCAAATAGCAGTGGTTTTTGAATAGGTTGTCCTTCTTTGAGATTTTCAAAATCCATGGATCGATCCAAGTTTTAAAATACATTCTATTTTAAAGATCTTGAGTAACATAGCTCTTGATGCCAATTGTGGAAAACTAGAAGGGAGTTGAATAGTTTACCGCTTTTTAATGTCATATTTAACTTGAATATCATTTAGAAAACTTTTACGTTTGCTTAAAGATATAAACACAACGTTATATGTTTGATTCTTTGAAAATATTTTTATGTAAATAACAATTCTAACTTTACTAGTTTCATACATTAAAAAGCTTTGCTTGTGATGATCCTAACTTTGCTTGTTTAGTTATTTAAAAAGCTTTACTCTTGTTTGAAGATACAAACACATCTTTACTTGTTTAGTTCTTTGAAGAGCTTTATATGTAACTAGCAATTCTAACTAAAGAACAACATGTAATAAGCAAAGGTAAAGAAAGAAACGATCAAATCACAACACGATTGTTTATCGTGGTTCGGCTACAAGGACTCTTTTTCCTTGCCCTACATCCACGCCCCGAGTTTCCAACTCGAGAGTTATAAGCACTAATCAACAAGTTCCTTTCACCGGCAGAGAAAACCTTTACAACGTCGCTTACACTTTTACCGACACTAAGCTAGATGTCGAGTTCTTTTACACGGGTACAACCACTTCCATCGTCGCTTACGCTTTTACTGACACTAAGCTAGGTGTCGAGTTCTTTACCAAGGGTACAACCACTCCCGTTAGTTCTTTTACAAGGGTACAACAACTCCCGACACATTATGTATTTTGAGGCCAAAAATACTAACCAATCACTTCTACATACATGACACAAATGAAGTATAAACTACCAAAGCTTATACATGACCAAGCTACCAAGACTTGCAACTTTAGAGTTGAAGCTTGTAACTTCTTGAATGATCTTGTGAAGTCCCTTGCTACATAAGAGAATTACACAAGACAAGATGTTACTGAGTTAGTTTAGAGAGTATGTGAAAATATGTCCTAAAAGGGTCACTCAAAACTAGCAAATGGTTTGGTATTTATAGCAAACCATTCTGCAGGTCTGGCGGATACGGCGGACCCCTCAAAAGGGTTCCGCCCATGTATCCCCAGGGTACCGCCAGGGCTGCAGTTGGTTTTTGCAATAAATCTTCCAAACCAAACAAGGTCACATCTCATTACTCCTTGCAAACCAAACAATGTCACATCTCATAATATCAAGTCAAACACTAAACTTGCAAGCAACCACTTAGTAAGTCAAACACACTTCTTACCATAAATGTATATTGACAAAGCTTGCCCTAAATGTGATGTGACCTTACTATATTAAGAAATAAATGTGATGTGACAAGACACTTTCTAATTTAAGAAATAAAAACAATGTTTTGTTTAAAAGAGATGTAAACCTTAGTTTAAACAAGACTTAAACACTTAAAGTGATGATTTACTCCTAGCTAAAGTTCATACTTTGTCATTAACAAAACTTAGCAAAGATCGTAAAATATCAATAACGTTTTTAGGCGATATTTGTATTAACGTGATTTTAAAAGAAATTCGTTTAAGACATATTTGTAAGTGTGATAACCAAGGCAGACTCTAAGGCTCTTTCCAAGCCTTCTTACCACGACTATGAATTTTGTCTTAAAGGAGTTACTTTTAAAAGCATGTTGTACAAAACATCAATCAAGCAAAATTTTATGGATTCAATCTCAAAACATGTAATAAAGTGTGAATCTTGCTAGTCTCGCCTTGGAGCGAATTACCGTGCGAAGCGAACCGTTGTTGGCACATAAGACACCGCAAGATTCAATCTTTATCACTTAAGGTTTCACCATTATTAGTCCATATTATTTGCTTTAAAAAAACCACCGTTTTATTGCTTACATCATGTCAAACAATTAACAATAAAACAAGTAATCAAAGAAAAAACAAAACAACTAATAATAAATAAAGTGAAACAAGTAGCCATGTGCAATCTTTATTAGAAAAGATCCTAACAAAATCAATTCTAGGTTTTAAACGCATATAATCAACTAGGGCCTTCACCTCTTGATGGAGATGAGTCACATACATTGACAAGTCAATTGCGTAGGCCAAAGCTAATCATATACCACATAGCACATAAATTAATTTTAATATATATATTGGAGTCTTCCCCAATTTTAGATCTATCTAAAACATGTGACAATTAATAACAATTAATAGATTCATGACTATCATGCATGATTCGTCACGGATTAAAGCTTAACAATTAGCACATAGGTCACAAGATACGTTCACATAACCGGTTAATAACCTAGGGTTTCTAGTGATTACATATTAATCAAAAAAACCACAAACCTTAATTAGGGTTCCCCCCCCCCATAAATTAGGGTTAGGGTTTCAAAATTTTTAAAAAAAAAATAAAAGGAAAAAACCCTAGATCAAAACATGTATCTAAAACAATTAAAGATCCGATTTTTATTACGTTTTAGTAATCAATTACATGTTATACATGGCTCGTGATGCCACTGTTAGAATATGACAATCAAAAAACACGTATTGCGGAAGCTAGGATCAAGTATAACACATACAAAGATTAACTAAAACATAAATAGTAACGTACCCGATGCACTTCAATAAATCTTGATCTTGTGTAATAATAGATCTATGATAAACCCCTTACCGTTTTGTTTATCGATCTCTTGATAATAACTATAGTGAGTTATTACCTTGTTCTTGTAGACACAAATTAAACCGTATCAAGGTTATGCAAGTAACTACACAAGAATTAATTTTTGACAAACAAAAATCGAAACCCTAAGGTTATAAGGGTGTTCGACCGGTTTTCAAAGCAAGGGAGAGAGGAGAAAAAGTTAGGGATAATTGTTTGCACAAAAGATGTCAAAACAATGACCCTGGATTTGTTTATATAGTAATTAGGATAGCTTTGGGAACAAGCTAAGGCAATAGGTTGCCCCTTTGTGGTGTTCGGCCGACCCAACCCAAAGAGGGGGGTTCTAGACCCTTCCTTGATTACCAAATTACATAAAAACCCTTTTTATCTCTTTCGTCTAACGGTCGCTAGTCCCTTTACCGTTAAGTACGAACGGTGGTTATATTCTCGTGTCTAATAATAAATATAATAAAACATTTATTATTTTTCTTTAATACTCATTTGTAATGTGTGCAATCCCGAGGTCTCGGGTTCGATACTAGACATTTACACATTAATATATATACATATATTTAACATGATGCTCATATGCAAGTCTCTGTTTTCTAAAGTTGGAGTAGTAATTTGTTAGAATGATCGAGCAATTAATAGAGATTATAACTTAGTGATCATCATCAAGTAAAAGTAGTATTTGGCAATTGTTTCATATTCTCATTACCTCATACGGAACGAAAAATATTAGTATTGCGGGTTAATGCTTGGGGTCCCGTGGTGGAGAAATTCAAATATAAATTAGCCGGTTGGAAAGCTAAAACAATGTCTTTTGGGGGTCGTCTCACATTGGTTAAATCGGTTCTCGGTAGCTTGCCATTGTATTATTTCTCGATGTTTCGCGTGCCTTTAAGTGTGGTAAAAAATCTTGAGAGTATTAGGAAAAAAATCTTTTGGGGAGGGGTCGGGGAGGGTAAAAAACTTTCTTGGGTTAAATGGGATTCGGTTCTTGCATCATATGGGGTTGGGGGTCTTAATATTGGGTCTCTAAGGGCAAAAAACTTGGCATTATTAGGAAAGTGGTGGTGGAGGTTTAGGAGAGAAGGCGGAAGTATGTGGATTAGGGTGATTAAAAGCATTCACGGGAATAGCGGGGGTTTGGGTGAGGTTAGAGCATTGGGTAGGGAGGGGTCTAGTGCTGGAGTTTGGAATGATATTGTACGGATTGGTGAGGAGATGGATGGTTTAGGGGTAGAGTTTACTTCATCGTGTATCGGGATGTTGGGGGACGGGAGAGACATAAGATTTTGGGTAGATAGGTGGATTGATAATAGGAGACTTTGTGATAGATTTCCTAAATTGTATCATTTAGATAGGAGGAAGGAGGGTTGTGTGTGGGATAAAGGGTCGTGGGTTAATGATGTGTGGTGTTGGGATTGGGATTGGGTTAGAAGCATTAGGGGTAGAGTAAGTAGAGAGTTTGAGGAGCTTTTAGGTGTTGTGCAAAATGTTGTTGTCAATTCTAATTGTAGGGATAAATGGAGGTGGATGCTTAGTGAAGACGGCGAATTCACGGTTAAGGAGCTTGCAAGATTGGTGGAGGAAAAGATACTATATGAGGAAAGTGGGGGACAAGAGACGCTTTGGAATAAATTGGTTCCTAGGAAAGTAAACATCTTCGTGTGGAGGGCGCTAAAAGGAAGACTTCCGGTTCGAGTGGAGCTTGATAGAAGAGGAATTGATTTGGACTCCGTTCTTTGTCCTAGTTGTGATAATAGTTTGGAAACTTGCGCTCATAGCTTGGTCACTTGTGATCTAGCGATGAGCGTATGGGAAAAAAATTTTAGTTGGTGGAAGGTTGGGAGCGTTAATGTTTTTTCTATTGATGAAGTATTTTCATTTAACGGAGGTGTTAATGTTTCCAACCTTCTTACTCGTGTTTGGCAAGCGGTTATTTGGACTTCCGGCTATTACATTTGGAAAGAAAGAAATGCACGTGTGTTTGGTAAAAAAGTTTCAAGCACTAATAAGATTGTTCAAGATATCCAACTCAAAAGTTACGAATGGATTGTGAGAAGATCAAACAAATTTAAAGAGTTAGATTGGCAACAATGGTTGTGGGAGTCATCCAAGATCCGGTTACATTAAGGCTGTTGGAAGTTTTGTTCAACATATGCAATATCTTCAGTTAATACAGTTGTTAGTTAGTGTTCCAGTTACAGTGAGTCAGCAATTCAAGTTAAGTTTTCTTTTGAGCTTCAGTGTTACTAGTGAAGACGGCTTCAGTGTGCAGTCTGCATGTCAAGGGTTACCATGGTTATGCTCCTACTGCATATATTTCAGTGTGCGGTCTGCAAGTCAAGATAGTTATATAAGGTTGTTTGTGTGTCAGCAAGTAGACACGGGTGTCCTTTAATTTCACATGGGAGTTTATATGCTCATGTGAATTATGGGTTGGCATTTGTCCAAACACACAATATTCGGCTCTTCACTAAAGTGTCAGTCAAAGTTTTTAAGGTTCTCACTTTTAATATTTTGTTTTGAGATTGATTTGTGTGATAGCAACTGGGCATTGGTGGTCATTACTTCATATGAGAATTTATATTCTCAAGTGGGTATTGGTTATCAACTGTCCATATATAGTGTTTGGTTTCGTGGATACTTTGACGATATCTATGTTTGGTCATGTTTTGTTTTCCTTTGGGTCTCATCCTCTTTTAATTAACTTGTTAATTGAGGTGAGACACCGTGTTTTGTATTTTGTTCCTCTTTTGGTTTCTTTATTATATGTTGCTTTTCTAAAAAAAAAAATCGAATTTATCAACCAAAAGAGGCTTGGAGAGTCCATTTGCCTCTTTGTTTTATTGCACTAGTGGAATACTGCAATAGTATGTAACAGACGAAAAAGGAGCTGAGGATGAACTTTATCTCATAAAGCATAAATTAATAGTACATATTATTGAGAAACAACCCAAAGGAAGTTTCTGAGGACGCTAGAAAGCCAAGATATGGTGATGACGTATACAGAATACGTGGAAACTAGTGAATTACAATAGTACGTAACAGAGGATGAACTTTATCTATCTATAATAGCATATACCATAAATACATATTACTGAGAAACAACCCCAAGGAAGTTTCTGAGTTTGGAAAGCTAGGATCTGGTGATGACATATACGCGGAAACTCAACAATTGGTCTCCATCAGTTGTCTTGATCGATCATCACTCCTTTTTTATACCTGTATCATAAGCATATGTTCCCCCATTTTGCAGCTTACCATCGCTTTTTGAGCCATCTTTTAACTAAAGTAAATATAAAGATTTAATTAATTAGCATTAGCAGTATATACAAAATACTGTTCGATCATGTAATATATATACTAGTAACTTTCATCTCAATATATAGGTTATACATATTATTTAGAGCAGAGATAGATATATTAATGTCAAATATGAAGTGCAAGCGCTTTACCTGCTGCGCCAGAAGTTTCTTACGGTACCTGTAGCCCTGATGAAATAAGAAAACAAACATGTAAATGGAGTAACTAAAAAATTAATTAATTAATGTAAAAGATGGAGTTTATAAGTACGTACCTTGTCTGTTCCATATAGGTAGTCACAGTAAGTAAAGATGGGTGCAAAGTTGCTTTGGCTCTTTTCTCCAACGTAATGGTGATAGTCATGATATTCCGCACCAGCAGAGAATGGGATAAATTTTTTAAATGTCCATGGAAAGTCGTATCTGTATATATGTATTTATTTTTTGTATTGGTAAGAAATAAACCAAATTTGACATAATTAGTACATGACCAAAAGAGCAAACTAAATAATTATTTATTTATTTATTTATTTATTTATTTATTTATTTTCAATTTATAAGAAATGTGAGTTAATCGGTGTTTTACAACGAATAGTAGATATACATGATGAAATATATATATTATACGATGCATGCATGGTTCGTTCTTATAGCCGGTTGTAACTGTATTATAATAATTAATTAGTTACTTAAACTTAATTAAAGTACATACGTACCCACTGTGATTCTCAACAGCCTCAAACTGCCTCAAGGCAAGCCACAACAAGAACGTAACCATGTGGCCCGGAGCAATAGAAGGACCCAAGAAAGATGGAATCCCAAACACCAATATCTCAATCCAGTGTGCATGCTGTGTAGCAAACCCCGTTGGTGCTGTGTATTCATGATGAACAACATGAATATTGTCATACATCCACTTGCAATGAAAAAATCTATGGATCCAATAATTGGTGTAGTCCTCAATCAGGAAGTAGACCAGCAATTGAGATGCAACCTCCATTAGTGACGGTAAGGGCAAGCTTGTTCGAATACCAATCATCTACGTACATTATAATTAATACCAATAACAACAAGTTAGATATATCCAAAAATTTTATATGATCGATATCAAACTAATTAAAATAATCTATCTATCTTACTTGTATAGAAGGATGAGAGGCGAGTAGTATGGGTACGACTAGGAGGATGAACGTTCGCATTACACCCAGGTACATTTTGAAGTTCTCGTATAAAGAAACTTTAATCTTGGGTTGAATTTTGAAAGAGGCAGCATAATCAGGAAAGAGGAATTCGATAACCACGTAGACGAGAGGTAAGAAAGTTGTTAGGAAGAAAATTAAGGGAATGTTGTGGCAGTAGAGGACGTAGTCGGACTTGTTGGCAGAGTACTTGAACCATAAGGTTTCCGCAATGGTGAGAGGTCGCCCAATGGCGGTTTCAGCCTCTTGCAAGGAGGAGTAGGGCAACATTTGAGATGGTGAATAAATGAAGATCCACAACAACTAAGTTGAGTGCGAGGGAAGTTCGTTTGGTCATCGATATATATAAAACAAAGTAAAATCTAGTATTAATTATGGTAAAAATAAAAATTAAAACAAAACATGTCGTTTACTACTAAAAACCAAAGATAGGAGCAATGTGAATTACATAAATTCGTGTCGACTTTCATAAAAGTTAAAAAAAAAAAAAAAAAAAAAAAAAAAAAAAAAAAAAAAGGTGATGAAATTCACAAAATACGTGATAATAAATTGTATGAGTACAAAACATATTTTATCCTATCTCTATCACATAATATTTGGTATAATGTAATTACATAAGATTATTAATAATTATAGGGTTTACTAATAAAAAAAATGACGCAACAATTCAGCCGTATGTGTACGTATTCAATTATTATGTCATCTTTTTTATATACGTGACGTGGTTAATAAAAGTCTACATGTACAAACATTTAGACTTAATCTGAAGGAAAAATAAAAATACCCATTTTATTTGACAAAATTGAATTAATTCTCTCTATTTTGGTAAGGGAAAGTGTTTTACCTCTTAATTGAGAAAAGTTGAATTAATTACTCCTTTCCCCGTTTAATGAATGTGCCTTGTATTGTTACAAAAAAATAAAAAATATATACTACGTATATCTTAACTACTTGTAATAGAGAAATGGTCAAAGTGGAATTGTGGAAAACTTAACTTTTTGTCAATCCCGATTTTACCCTAGCGTGTTGCCTTGTGAATTAATGTGATCCCGATTTTACCCTTGTGTGTTGCCTTGTGAATTAATGTGACCGAATTGGAAAGGTTTGAATCATATTGATGGAAACAATTCATATTGATTCCAACAATTCATATTTATTAATCAAATCTTATGTACAACTTAGCTAATACAGAGTTTGTAAAATTCAAAGAAAAGTTCAAAACCGAACAAGTATTAAACATTTTAATCACATACAAATATACAATCTTAAATGTCTATCAAGCATCAGGATATAAAACTTTGTTATCTTGGTTCAATTAAAAGATAATTATTACCTAGTTATATATTTTTTTGTGGTAGAATTTTTGAAACATAACATCTTTAAAAAAAAAATCCAATTCAAGTGATAGATGCAATATGGCCATTACACAAAGAAATAGAATTTTCTTCTTGCAGGTACGGACATGGCATTCTACATAAGTATGTCCCAAATAAAGAGTCAAAGACCAACATAAAGATGTCATTTGTGTTTGCTTTGGACGATTTTGTCACTCTTCGCCCTTTATATATACTACTTATAAAGGAAAAACAGTTAAAGTGAAAAAGTTGAGTTGTTGAAAAGTCATATGAGAAAGAAAAATAATGTGATTAATCCTTTTATTAAAACACCACTTACTAAAAAATACAATAAAATTTCATAATGTACAATTTAAATAAGATACAACATAATAAATATGAAATAATTAAACACACTAATTAATGTTATTTTTAAACACCCTAAAATGAAAAGTACATGTTATTATACACATCATACAAATTAATAAAATACACAAAGGTTCATATAACCTAACAAGTTGATGATACATATAGTTTTGAAAACTGGACGGGATCAACGAGTTCAACCGGGAACCGGTGTCGCCACCGATATGGCTAACCAATAAAAACCATCAGAAAACAAACCAGAGAGGATCCGTTGAAACCGATACAAACTGGTGAATCAGGCCTCATCGAGATCTATTTCTCTGGTTAATCGTCACAGGGTACCCGAAGGAAAAACTGAAAAGTGAAAAGTTGAAACTAAAAAAGGAAATGTTAAAAACATAAATTTCAAAAGGAAACTATTAACACAAATCCGAAACCGGGTTGACCCAGGACGCTTCAAACCCAGCGGGTTGACCCGGTTTAATTTAACCCGTTTTTGACCCAACCTAGCAAGTTGACCCGGTTAAATCGACCCATTTTTCAACCGGAACGGTTCAACCGATTGAACCACCCCGGTTGAACCGGGTTTCAAAACATTATGTTTAATTCCCAAATCTTCAAACTTTTATTATTTTTCGTTTATAACGTATAAACTTTTTTATTATCAATAAACTATATGTCGCTATAAAATCCCATTACTATGCACGGGTACTCGTCTAGTATAAAATAAATAAATAATTGAGTTTCTTTTATCCAGAACTGGTTTTAACCATTTTTATGATTATGATTCGACTTGATTTTTATGATTATGATTCGACTTGGTTAGTATTCTAAAAAAAGAAGCATTTGCTTATAGCCAGAAAAAGAAGAGTGAGACTGATAAACAAACTTATTGGACGAGGAGGCTATATTTTCAAATAAGCTCTTATCAAACATGTGGCGCACCGCCGCACCTAGGGCTGGCAATTTTGACACGAAACCTGTTAACACGACACGACCTGTTCTTAACAGGTTCGTGTCTCAACCTTAACAGGTTTCGTGTCTTAACAGGTCAGACCTGTTAAGACCTGTTAATTTTCGTGTCTTAACAGGTCCGACCTGTTAAGACCTGTTAAAGACCTGTTAACATTATACTATATATATAAAGTATTTTTAGGTCATTCTCTTATCTCTCTCTAGTCTCTCCGCCGACAAACACAACAAACACACACACACTTAACACACACTAATATTTTCCCAGATCCAAAAGCAGCTTCAATAATCTTCCACCTTAACACACACCAATATTATCTCCATTCTTCGCCGACAAACACACACTAATATTTTCCCGACAAATACACATCAACAGATCGATCGGTGAAGGGTTTCAGTTGAAGGGTTTCATGAAGTTGAAGGGTTTCAATCGAATATTGTCAAGATCAGTTGAGATCATAGAAACTATAGAAGTTGAGATCATTGTTATATTTTTATTTTCCTTTTTTTTTTTTTTTTTTTTCATTTCGAAATGAATCTTTGTGAGATTATTACTTTTTGTCAAGATAAGTGGACTGAAATGAATCTTGTTGTGAGATTATTACTTTTTTTGTTCGAACCTGTGATGGGTTTAGAATTAGATGTTACTGGATTTGTTGTTCTTGTTGACTGGATTTTTGATGTTTTTGTTGTTGTTGTTGTTCTGGATTTGTTGTTCTTGTTCTGGATTTTTGATGTTGTTGTTGTTCTAAAGATGTTTGTTCTAATTTGTTATCTTGATCTCGATGTTCTAATTTGTTGTTGTTGTTGTTGTTCTTATTTGTTGTTGTTGTTGTTCTAATTTGTTATCTTGATCTCGATGTTCTAAAGATGTTTGTTCAGATTTGTTGTTGTTGTTCTTGATGTTCTAATTTGTTGTTGTTGTTCTTGATGTTCTAATAAAAAAAAGATGTTCAGATCCAGAGTTACATATCCATAAAAAAAAAAAAAAAAAAAAAAAAAAAAAAAAAAAAAAACAAACAAACAAACAAACAAACAAAAACTTAACAGGTCTTAACAGGTTAACCTGTTTATTTTCGTGTCGTGTTCGTGTCTGAGAAAAATGACACGATAAGCTAACAGGTCGTGTTCGTATTTGACCTTAACAGGTTCGTGTCTTAACAGGTTCGTGTGACCTGTTATGCCAGCCCTAGCCGCACCCATCCAAAAACTTTGTGTATCGAGACAGGTGCACTGCTCTCGTTCATTCCATTTTCTATAATGCCATATTTATTTTTAATTGATTGATGCTGATTCGACTTATTTATTTAGAAAAATGGGACAAAAGAATCATAATTGCGTTATTGCTCATTCAGTTTTATAAGGGGGTGGCAATCTTGCCATACATTGCCTCCCCTTTTAAATCAAACAACCAATCAAGTTTGTCCAATACATTTTTTGCCTAATCTTGCCTAAACACTCTTTTTAGTGGCAATCTTGCCTAATTTTTTGCCAAATCAAGCATTAAATGTATATCAATAATAAAAGTTAAATTAAAAAAACATAAATAAAAAACAACTATTTTATTAATAATAATTCAATAATTATTAAATAATCCTTAAAAAAAAACATAAATTCAACAAAAAATAGGAAATCACTAATTATCGAGGTATGATAAGTCTTGAGCCGCTACGTGCTCCGTAAGATCATATCGAAGACGATTATGGATATCTTCGTCGAGTAACTCATGTAGCACAGTATCATCGTAAACTGGAGTTACCCGCGGATCCATTATATGAACCGGTGATATTGCCATACCATCGTTTTTCAAAATCATATTGCACAATATAATGCACGTATAAACCAGTTGGCGAATTTTTTGAACCGACATAGCTCGAAGAGGTCGACTGAGAATCATCCATTTTCCTTTTAGACGACCAAATGCTCATTCGATATCCTTTCTTGCAGACTCTTGTACTTTCTTGAATCTCTTTTCCATTGGGTCAGTTGGATACGAATATGCTTTAACAAATGTTGAATACTTTGGATAGATTCCATCGGTAAGATAGTATCCACGTTTGTAAAGCCTTCCACCCAATAAAAATGAACTGTTTGGTGCCGTTCCATTTCGTTCATTAACATACAATGGAGACTGATTCAAAATATTTATATCGTTGTTTGAACCGGGAGGACCAAAAAACGGATGCCAAATCCACAAATCATATGAAGCAGTCGCTTCAAGCATAATAGTCGGGTATTGGTGATCACCTCTCTTATATTGGCCTCTTAAGTGTCTAGGACAATTGCGCCAAACAAAATGCGTACAGTCAATGCTACCAAGCATTCCCGGAATATGATGTTTTTCTTGATGTACATTGAATAAGCATGCTACGTCATGGCTTGTAGGCCTACGTAAGAACTCTCGACCATATAACTTTATAATCGCATCGCAAAATTTATCAAGGCATTCTCCTAAAATAATAACGAAATATATAACAAAAAAATAATAACTAAACTATTATAAAAAAAATAATAACGAAAACAATTTAAAAATAATAATAATAACGAAATATTAAAAAAATTATTAACGAAATAATTTAATTAAAATAACAACCTGACGTTCTTCGTGCCATGTTTAGATAGTCATCAAATCTATCCGGAGGTTCACCCGTTGCGAGTTGTCGAATTGCGGATGTACATTTTTGTAATGGCGTGAAACTATTTTGGCCCATCGCGTCTTGACCCGGTTGAAACCATTCGAATTGGGCTTCAATATCATCAACAATTTTTAAAAACAAATTTTTATTCATACGAAAACGATCACGAAAAACGCTTTCGTTAAACTTGGGTTGTTCAACAAAATAATCATTCAAAAGAGTTTCTAAAGCTTTTTCACGAAAACGTTGGACATAACCACGGGTGTCGGTAGAGCTAGCCGTATCTTCAAGACCTTCGATTGCGGCTAAAAAGGTTTCAAACGTACTTCCGGATAACCATTCTTCGGACGAATCCGGAGGAATAATGATCTCGTCCGATGAGGAAGAAGACAATGACATGGTTAAATAATTTGTGTATTGTTTTTTTTATTTGATTTGTGATTTTTTTTTTTTTTTTTTTTTTTTTTGTGAGTTTGATTTGGTTTGTGTGTTTGAAAGAATATGTGTATGTACTTATTTATAGGGATTTTTTTTTTTTTTCAAACCGATGCACGCTCCTCATATTTATTGCCAAACGGTAATATGTATCTTGAAAACCTCCCCACCGAATCGGTGACTTCTACCGCAAGAGCTGCCGATTTTCCTTTGCCGCTTGGTTGGCAATGGTGTTTGCCGATCGGCAACACATGCCGAGCCTTGCAAACCGCAAGGTTGCCACCACCCTAAGGGACGGAGGTAAACATTGAATATGTAAAACACAATTATTGTAGCGTTTTTAATAAGCTCTTATCAAATTAGCTTATCTTAACCAATGCAATGGGCATATTCGTACTTAATGATATTAAAAAGATCTCTCTATATGACTATGAGAGGATGATAATTTTGTGATTATGTGGCAATCTTAAACTTTTGACAACTATGTGTAGTTTTCCTATTTCTTAGGCATGTCATTTTGCCAACTCATATAATAAATTTAATTTAATTTTCAATTTACATAATTTTTAAGTAAATATAATAATTCTTGGTTGTTAGTAATAGATTAAATCAAATCATGGTTGTTATTTATAAATCCTCAAGTAAAAATGTAATTATTAAAGTCAACCTTAAAGAAAATATATGTTAAATTTTATATTTACAATTTGAATTTGAATGTGAGTGTAGAAAGTACAGTGTATTAAGGTATTAATATAGTGGAATAAATTTTGAATTTTAGAAGAAAAAATTATAAAGTATGTTTTCAATTTCAGAAGATATTGTACATTTTACCATGTAAATTATTTTGCATTCTATTATATATCACTAAATTTTGTTCACATTATATTTCATGTTCCATTCTTCGACTGTGATTAGTTACACTCAAATGACTTGGTTTGCTTTTTTATTTTTCATATATATTTATATAATAATAATACCGTCCATCGTAAGGCTGAGTATGAGGCCGGATCTCAACCCGACCCGGCCCGACTAATCCTGATCCCGAAAGCTACCTAAATCGTAAACCGAATACCAACCTGAAAGTAGTCGGTTTTTTTGCCCGTCCCGACCGGTCCCAAAAGTAGTCGGTTTTTGTCACACCCCCAAAATCGGGTCCAGCGGAAGCATACGTGTAGCTGGGGTGTAACTCAATTGGTATTACAACACAAGTTCAAAAAAAATGGTTTTCACTTTAATCATTTAGAATAAAATCGTTTAATCAAAAATGTTGAATTTACATCGTTAAAAGTAGAGCGGAAGTAGGCCCTTAAAGGAAGTTTAAAACGGTCCCCATATAAATGATCAGAGTCTTCTATGACCATGCCATGCCCTGCCAAAACCTCCTGTAGCGTGCCATAGGTTAAAACCTGAAAATACATGCTAAAGTGTCAACACGAGGTTGGTGAGTTCATAGAGTTTGTTTAACAAATAAAGTTTATAGAAAATGATCACACAGCAAAGGCATCGTAAATCCACTCAGTTACAAGTCCCGCCATAAGAGACTTGTAACCTGTGTGTTCACAACCCACTGCTAAAATAGTTTAAGTCTAGTAGTCAAACACCCGTGGTCAATAATAAGTCAAGGCCGCTCCGAACAAAGGAGACTTTATAACGTTGCTCCGAACAAGGGAGACTTTAAGTCACTCCACCACCTAGGCGAGATTTATTAGTCACTTTACCGACTTGGCAAAGATTTATTAGTCACTCCACCATGGCGAGATTTATTAAGGATGCTCTGAACATGAGAGACTTTTTAACGTTGCTCCGAACATGGGAGACTTTATAGCGTTGCTCCGAACAAGGGAGACTTTAAGTCTTAGAACATACAGTACAATAAGTCCAAAAGTTTAAGTCAAGTTCAAAAGGTCAAGACAAGTCATAAGTTCATAATAAAGTTCAAGTCAAAACCATGTTTAAAGAGTCAAGTAATAGTTCAAGTAAAAACGAGCATATATTCTCCCCCAAAAGTTGACAAAACAATTTAAAAGAGTAGGGGCTATGACTCACCTGGTACGATAGTTACGAAGACAAAAGTGGTTACACAGAAATGAGGTTCGATCTCTAACCGCGACCTATAATGAACGAATGATACGATCTACTTAGATCATGAAAAGATGTAATGAATGCACATGCACATGAAGTCTATACCACTCGTACTTTGAAAATAATAGTTATCGTTGAAATTCAATGTTTTCCGATACTTGGTGAAAATAAGCCCAATTAGCTTCGTAAAGACTAGTCGTGTAATAATATATAAAGTGTTAGTGTTTGGTCTTGGCGTTTTGAAAACCTTGAGATGTCATCTCATTGATGGGTTAATAAACTTTTGATGGTACGTGCCCCAACGGCTAGGAAGGACGGTTCTCCATTGTTCGTTTGGTGTAAGTATATTGTTTAGTGCGCAAAATATTCTCTATTAGAAAAGCTGTCAAAAATATATATAGTTCGTCTAGTTTCAAACGTGTATATCTTAGTCGTTATAAGCCCGTTTTCTATGTTCTTTATATTCCCGGAATCGTGGGACAACATACTAACATATTTTTGATAAGTCGGGATGGCTAGATTTAGTTTTACGCCTCGAAACAGTCGTGACAACTGTTCATCAGCAAAGGATTTTCAGAAAAATAGTTTTCGTCGTTAAACTCGTTTTTAGCGTATCTCCTTCGTTATTAACTCGTTTTTATCCCCGTTTTCGGCTATAGTTTCGTATCGGAGAGTATTTTCTAAATCTTTGGTCAAAAGTTACCCACCACCTACTGATTTTCCCACGATTTCAAAATAAGGACAGTAGGTATAAATATAGTTTCAAAAATCATTTCTAGTGTTCCAATCTAGTTCCAACTTCAACCAAACCACTTTCAATCACCACAAAACTAGTCTAATCCTACCATACACCTTCTTAGGGTGTCATGGGTTCCTAAACATCATCACCAAGCTACTCTAACAAGGATCTAACAATAATTTATTTCTAGAGTTCAAAAGTTATAAAAAGTATAAATAGAGTGGTATAAACTAACATATGCATATGGATCTTGAATAAACAACATGAAACTAGAAAAATGAAAGTATGGAAAGATCAACAAGTGATCTTGAAGCTTACTTGATGATTGGATGAGAAAATGTATAATAACCTAGGGTTTTACCACAAAACCCCAACAAGGAACACTAACTAAGCTTGAATAAGACTTGATCTCCAAAAATAAATGGTTTCTTCTTGTTGGTTCATCCTTGGCCGATCATACATATGGAGAGGAGAGAAAAAGAACTTTGCTAGTTGATATTTGTGGAAAATGAAATGAAATGAGATCAAAAAAATGTATTTTTATTATAAGAAAACTTGTACAATGAATAAAGCAAGACAAGATCCACATTTTATGGAGGTTGGGGGGGGGGGCCGGTTTTACAAAGGAAGAAAAGGAGTGTTTGGTGGAAATTAATGATCTTGTCTCACAATTGTATGTATTAGTTTAGTTTAAGTTGTGTATTGAGTGTTATCGGGTACCGAGTTAACTAAAAATAAATTATAACGAGATAAAATAAAATATAATGAAGTTGATTGGGACATAATAAAGTTATAAAAATTGTGAAAATATGTTGGGTAAAAATATTGGGTGTTCGGGTGATCATTGTTTAGTTTTTACGAAAACCGTCGTAAATAAATTAGGCGTACGATATAAGTTAAATAAATTTCCAAAACACCGGGTAAATTAATAATATAATTTTTATATTATTATTATGAGTATAAAAATATGTTAGGACCATAGTTGGGATTGACGGATCAATTATTTAAAATAATAGTTCATAAGATAACGTTTCTTAGTTTAATAATCGTACGTTTACAAAAATGACGCAACCCACGTATAAATGACAAATTTTCTCCGGAGGTGAATAGTGTTTTATGAATAGTAAAATTTTAAAACGCTTCTCAGAATATCAAACTGACCTCAAAAATGATGAATAGTAAAATGATGAATAGTGATCGATGAATAGTAACCAATGAATAGTAAATGTTGAAAGTTCGGAAAAAGACCAGAATTTACGAGTTGTGACAGTCTCTACCCCTTAAGGGAACTTCGTCCCGAAGTTCAGTTAACGTTGGTCTCCGAAGTGTTATAAAGGTGAAGATTCATGAGATGAAACGACCAGTTGACGTGCTTCCAGGCGGCGGTTCACAAGGTGAGGAAAAGTATAAACGTTCTGACAACGAGGGTACACACACACAAGAATGAAACGTTCGGAGGTTGAGTAGAGGATTCAATCCAGACAAAATTTCATTATAACCATTCTCAGTGTTGCAAAATTCATTTCTGAGTCGGATATAGGTAGTCAGCCTATGTCCCACTATCCCGGGTTGAATATAGGTGACTAGTCTATATTCCACCGAGGTTCCATGAATTTTGAAATACTTAGCTCAGTTATACTACCAAGACGTACAGAAAGACTAAGGCAGGTGACCAAACTCGAGGTCAAATGATGAGACTATACAAGGAGATACATACCAGGGTGACATATATGATACGTGAACATGTTTATATGAAAGACAATGATAGAAATCAACTAGAATAAGTAAGTATAATATACCAGATAATGAGACACAAATCTCATCACCTAAGTCAGCAACAAACCACAAGTGAGGCATTATCTTGGCAGGCAGGCACGTGACGGTCATAGGGTTAAGTTTTTCGTAAAAGTAGCTATAGTCTAGGTTTTAAAAATACTTAGTTCGCTATAGCCAGAGCTCTGATACCAATCTGTCACACCCCCAAAATCGGGTCCAGCGGAAGCATACGTGTAGCTGGGGTGTAACTCAATTGGTATTACAACACAAGTTCAAAAAAAATGGTTTTCACTTTAATCATTTAGAATAAAATCGTTTAATCAAAAATGTTGAATTTACATCGTTAAAAGTAGAGCGGAAGTAGGCCCTTAAAGGTAGTTTAAAACGGTCCCCATATAAATGATCAGAGTCTTCTATGACCATGCCATGCCCTGCCAAAACCTCCTGTAGCGTGCCATAGGTTAAAACCTGAAAATACATGCTAAAGTGTCAACACGAGGTTGGTGAGTTCATAGAGTTTGTTTAACAAATAAAGTTTATAGAAAATGATCACACAGCAAAGGCATCGTAAATCCACTCAGTTACAAGTCCCGCCATAAGAGACTTGTAACCTGTGTGTTCACAACCCACTGCTAAAATAGTTTAAGTCTAGTAGTCAAACACCCGTGGTCAATAATAAGTCAAGGCCGCTCCGAACAAGGGAGACTTTATAACGTTGCTCCGAACAAGGGAGACTTTAAGTCACTCCACCACCTAGGCGAGATTTATTAGTCACTTTACCGACTTGGCAAAGATTTATTAGTCACTCCACCATGGCGAGATTTATTAAGGATGCTCTGAACATGAGAGACTTTTTAACGTTGCTCCGAACATGGGAGACTTTATAGCGTTGCTCCGAACAAGGGAGACTTTAAGTCTTAGAACATACAGTACAATAAGTCCAAAAGTTTAAGTCAAGTTCAAAAGGTCAAGACAAGTCATAAGTTCATAATAAAGTTCAAGTCAAAACCATGTTTAAAGAGTCAAGTAATAGTTCAAGTAAAAACGAGCATGTATTCTCCCCCAAAAGTTGACAAAACAATTTAAAAGAGTAGGGGCTATGACTCACCTGGTACGATAGTTACGAAGACAAAAGTGGTTACACAGAAATGAGGTTCGATCTCTAACCGCGACCTATAATGAACGAATGATACGATCTACTTAGATCATGAAAGGATGTAATGAATGCACATGCACATGAAGTCTATACCACTCGTACTTTGAAAATAATAGTTATCGTTGAAATTCAATGTTTTCCGATACTTGGTGAAAATAAGCCCAATTAGCTTCGTAAAGACTAGTCGTGTAATAATATATAAAGTGTTAGTGTTTGGTCTTGGCGTTTTGAAAACCTTGAGATGTCATCTCATTGATGGGTTAATAAACTTTTGATGGTACGTGCCCCAACGGCTAGGAAGGACGGTTCTCCATTGTTCGTTTGGTGTAAGTATATTGTTTAGTGCGCAAAATATTCTCTATTAGAAAAGCTGTCAAATATATATATAGTTCGTCTAGTTTCAAACGTGTATATCTTAGTCGTTATAAGCCCGTTTTCTATGTTCTTTATATTCCCGGAATCGTGGGACAACATACTAACATATTTTTGATAAGTCGGGATGGCTAGATTTAGTTTTACGCCTCGAAACAGTCGTGACAACTGTTCATCAGCAAAGGATTTTCAGAAAAATAGTTTTCGTCGTTAAACTCGTTTTTAGCGTATCTCCTTCGTTATTAACTCGTTTTTATCCCCGTTTTCGGCTATAGTTTCGTATCGGAGAGTATTTTCTAAATCTTTGGTCAAAAGTTACCCACCACCTACTGATTTTCCCACGATTTCAAAATAAGGACAGTAGGTATAAATATAGTTTCAAAAATCATTTCTAGTGTTCCAATCTAGTTCCAACTTCAACCAAACCACTTTCAATCACCACAAAACTAGTCTAATCCTACCATACACCTTCTTAGGGTGTCATGGGTTCCTAAACATCATCACCAAGCTACTCTAACAAGGATCTAACAATAATTTATTTCTAGAGTTCAAAAGTTATAAAAAGTATAAATAGAGTGGTATAAACTAACATATGCATATGGATCTTGAATAAACAACATGAAACTAGAAAAATGAAAGTATGGAAAGATCAACAAGTGATCTTGAAGCTTACTTGATGATTGGATGAGAAAATGTATAATAACCTAGGGTTTTACCACAAAACCCCAACAAGGAACACTAACTAAGCTTGAATAAGACTTGATCTCCAAAAATAAATGGTTTCTTCTTGTTGGTTCATCCTTGGCCGATCATACATATGGAGAGGAGAGAAAAAGAACTTTGCTAGTTGATATTTGTGGAAAATGAAATGAAATGAGATCAAAAAAATGTATTTTTATTATAAGAAAACTTGTACAATGAATAAAGCAAGACAAGATCCACATTTTATGGAGGTTAGGGGGGGGGGGGGGCGGTTTTACAAAGGAAGAAAAGGAGTGTTTGGTGGAAATTAATGATCTTGTCTTACAATTGTATGTATTAGTTTAGTTTAAGTTGTGTATTGAGTGTTATCGGGTACCGAGTTAACTAAAAATAAATTATAACGAGATAAAATAAAATATAATGAAGTTGATTGGGACATAATAAAGTTATAAAAATTGTGAAAATATGTTGGGTAAAAATATTGGGTGTTCGGGTGATCATTGTTTAGTTTTTACGAAAACCGTCGTAAATAAATTAGGCGTACGATATAAGTTAAATAAATTTCCAAAACACCGGGTAAATTAATAATATAATTTTTATATTATTATTATGAGTATAAAAATATGTTAGGACCATAGTTGGGATTGACGGATCAATTATTTAAAATAATAGTTCTAAGATAACGTTTCTTAGTTTAATAATCGTACGTTTACAAAAATGACGCAACCCACGTATAAATGACAAATTTTCTCCGGAGGTGAATAGTGTTTTATGAATAGTAAAATTTTAAAACGCTTCTCAGAATATCAAACTGACCTCAAAAATGATGAATAGTAAAATGATGAATAGTGATCGATGAATAGTAACCGATGAATAGTAAATGTTGAAAGTTCGGAAAAAGACCAGAATTTACGAGTTGTGACAGTTTTGGCTTGTATTTTGTCGGTTTTTAGCCAGTCTCGACCCCGTCCCGAATCCTGAAAATGCTAAAGATTCATCCTGACTTCCGACTCGAGAAGCTATTATTCAGTTTCGGGACTATCAATTTATATCAGAATCGGGTCGGTTGTCGGGACTCGGACGGTTTTGCTCCTAGTCCATAAGACGGGTTTAATCTAGTTATGACCCGCATGGGCCGACCTTTAAAAGACCTAGACTCTTTTTCCTTTTCTAAACCAATTAGGTTGGGTTTCTACGGGCCTAGGGTATTTGCACACTTGCATGTGTTTAAAAAAAAGGGGTTAATATCAATAACATGTTATAAAATAACATTTTATGTGATTACTTATGCAAGATTAACGTAGCATGACTAATGCATGTAAAACAATCTATACTACTTATAATACATATTAGACCTTCTTTCCTATTTAATTTTTAAGATTTCCTAATATAAATTTCAAGTAAATACAATTGATAAAACACAAAATACAAGTAAATAAAGCACAATGATTTTAAGGTCAACATATTTCTTACATGCACACAATTAATACACCCGATCACCAATTAATACAAGTCATAAAACACAAAGCACAAGTATATAAAGCACAAAATCAATAAACGACAAGAACAGCCTCAAAACTCATGGATTGACTGCATATCTAGAACCCCTTATGTATGGGAATTAATTTGCACACTCAAACTTTTGATTGGGACATTCTTCTGTGTGCATTGGATACTTGTACAAGGTTCACAGTGTGCTTTAACTATATGTACAGTTGAGTGTCCCAATCATAAAATTGAGTGTGCAAATCAGCTCCCCTTATGTATACATCTGCTCCTAGCTAAGAACCCAAGCAACATCACAAAGTTTGCTTCCACAAAAGACAACTAATAAAACACGCGGTACAAACCAATCAATACTCATTGTACAATCCTTAATACAATATGTACAAACTAGGAAAACATACAAATAAATATGCAGCTTTAATTTAGTGGTCCATAACATCAAAGTTCAAAGGAAAAAAATATTGGAATATAATACAACTAAAACATCAAATCCATTAACAAATAATCAAACACACTTGTTGATTTACAATGCCACAAGAACTCAAACTAAAAAAATGGTTTTCATTTACGCAGCAAGAAAACCAAAACATGTTATCAATGACCTCAAACACCCATTTGATTCGCAAATCGACCTCAAGAAACATCATTGGCCACCGAAACAATAGTAACACAAGTTGCCTCGAATTATCATCCACCATTTCTTCATGTTTACCAAAAACACCGTAAGATAACAAACCAAAAAAATAAATAAATAAATAAAATAATAAAATAATAAAATAAAATCCTCCTCAAGATATTATTGAAAAATGATAAAAACAAAAAGATAACAGGTTTTTTCGTTTCAAGAACAGATCTTTAAAGATCTTTACAATCTAAGAAGCTTTACTCCTTTTTTTAATATCCGAAAATTAAAAAGAAAGAACAAAACCAATCAGTTTCATTATTACTTTATTCAGTTAAAAAACAAACAAACACAACAAGTACCTACCCGAGACTATTGTTTGTGCTTTGGTTACTTTTTTAGAAAGCAACAAAAGGAGGTTTATTATTCATTTGTTTGGTATTCGGTTAAGATCAAAGAAAAAAAAAAGATGGGACAAAATTTTTTGTTTAAGAGAGTTTGCGGCTGTATGTGTTTGCAAAGAGAGTGATTAGGGTTTTTAGTTGAGAAATATCAACTTATCATATATAGTAAAAATAAATGGTGAGCTCACATCATGAAAAATATATGTTGGATGAAACTTCTAACATCCATGTACATTAACGATATATATTGAAAATTGAAACTGCTATCAATTTACTTTATTACTAGTATTAATTTAAAAGTTTTGCTTTAGAAAAAAAAATACATAAATGAAATGTCGATAAGGTTATCATCACAGACACGCAACATCATCGATAAGGTTATCAACATGAATAACGTATAATTGAAAGCCATTCATTTACACGAGTACCCAGCGGGTCGGGTCAGTTTGTTGTTTTCACAAATAATTGAACACCCCTATCCATAACACTTAACTTTATATAAATCAAGTAGTCATTTTGAACAAAGAAAAAACGTTGCTCATCTAAATATTTATTATCATAATTTTATATTGGAAAACATTGTTAATAACTAAAGAGTTTAAATATGCGACAAGAAATTCTTGCCGTTCGTAAAGTGATTCTCACTAGAAAATGTAATAATTTAGAAAACATAGCTTGCAAGAATTTTTTATTTCAGGGTACCCATCACCGCAACACACGGGTACCCTGCTAGTGATATTTAACACATCCATTAACAAAACTCAAGATATAAAGGTTTACCGTGTATTTGTTTTTTAGGTTTAAGTAAAATAAAAGTGACAGTTCCTAAACATTTTGACCTGGTAAACGCTTTGGAAGCAAAATGTTGAATGATTTTTAGATAAAGAATTTCATCTATATTTTTGTAAATTTGAATATTATATCTCTATCTTTTAAAATTACTTCAATATCCTTTCAAAACTAATAAACACATATTTATCCAAATCAATAATTTAACTATAATTTAATGATTTTTTGTTATGAAATAAATATTGTATTAATTAGCAAGTGATATTAGCTTTTTACTCTTCTTTTCTAAATTTCAATCAATTAAATCACAATTCTTTTTCTCAAGACACTTAATATCTCATTAGCCTTAGTGCTCGATCATGAAATAAATTAATAAAGCTATTATTTAATAGTAATATGTATACGTATATAGAGTTATATTTTCTCAGAATATATATATATATAAAATGGTATTTGGCGGAATCATCTTAAGTCCGTGTACCTTTTCGGTACCGAGCCCTCCACCCAACAAGAAAGGCATATCCCGGTTTTATATATATATATATATATATATATATATATATATATATATATATATATATATATATATATATATATATATATATATATACATAGGGAAGGGATCAGGTGCGGATTAACTTTTAAGTAGGGATGGTGCGGATAATATCACAGTACCATTCAAAAAAATAATAATTCAAAAAAATCTAAAAAAATAATAAAAATAAAGAGGACAAAAAATTATTAAGAATCGCTAAAAAAGTTCCAGAAAAGAATCGTTTTCATGGTTAAAAGGTATTATGATACTATGGTTTTTTTTTAATATCACTTTAATACTCATACTTTCTTAATATCAAAGTTATTTTTTTTTAATATCACCCCTACTTTTTTTAATATCGTAACAAAAAGAGCAGGGATATTAAGGTTTTTACTAATATCAATGTGACTTTTGAAGTAAAGTTGTTAATATCTCAATTACTTTTAATATGTAAAACAACCTTTCTTTATTTTTTTAATATCACAGTAACCATCATCGTTTTTAAATATCATACTTCTGATATCACAGAAGCCGTCATCATTTTTTAATATCATACTAACTTTTTTATTAAAAGAAATTCAAAAAAATGTGAAAAAATTAAAAAACTAAAGAGGACAACGAATAATTAAGAATCGCTGAAACAAAAATTAAAAAAAACATCGTTTTGATGGTTAAAACTTACGGTGATATTAATATCAGATCTTGACTTTTTTACAAAAAGTCAAGATCAGATCTGGATTGGATGGTGTAGATTCATCCGTACGTCCGCATGAAAAAATGAAATCCGCACCTGATCCTTGGTCTATATATATATATATATATATATATATATATATATATATATATATATATATATATATATATATATATATATATATATATATATATATATATATATATATATATACACACACATATATATAGGGGGCTTTATTTTCAGAACCCTGTTAAGTGCGGGAACTGCGAGAACTCCAATTTTGCATTAGAAAACATGCATGTTCATATAAAACATGTATGTTTTCTTACATACACCTTAATACACATACCTGCGTAACATACATGTTCATATAAAACCATTTTGCATTGATATGTGCACTTAACAAGGTTTTATATGAACGTGTATGTTACCCAGGTATGTGTATTAATGTGTATGTAAGAAAACATACATGTTTTATATGAACATGCATGTTTTCTAATGCAAAATTAGAGTTCTCGCAGTTCCCGCACTTAACAGAGTTCTGAAAATAAAGATATTATATATATATATATATATATATATATATATATATATATATATATATATATATATATATAGTGAGGATCACGTGCGGATACATTTTTTAAGTGTGGACGTGCAGATTGATCTGGTCCGTCTAATCCAGATCTGATCTTGACTTTTTTTAAAAAGTCAAGATCTAGCGCTATTGTTATCTTCTTAATATTCTTAATGAAAATGATTTTTTTTAATTTTTTTCCTTTTGAGCGATCCTTAATATTGTTATTTTCTTTCATTTTTTTATTTTTTCAGATTTTTCTGAGAACTTTTTGTTTTTTTGATTATGAGTGCTACCGTGATATTAACCATATTATGAGTTCTACCGAGATATTTACAATATTATGAGCCAGATCTTGACTTTTTTTTATTACGATAGTAAAAAAATTTATGTGATATCAGAATCTGATTTTGACTTTTTTTATCACGATAGTAAAAAAGTTTATGTGATATCAGAATCTGATCCTGATCTTGACTTTTTTTATTACGATTGTAAAAAAGTTACGGCGATATTAACTTTGATATTAAGAAAGCATGATAGTTACGGCGATATTAACAATTTTTATTAAGAAAAAGTTTTTACGATATTAAAAAAGTTATTGTGATATTAAATTTTTTATTAAAAAAAAGTTTTCAGAATCTGATTTTGTCTTTTTTACAAAAGTCAAGATCTGATCTTGACGTCAAGATCAGATCTTGACTTTTGTAAAAAAGACAAAATCAAATTCTGATATCACAATACCTTTAACGATGAAAACAATTTTTTTTTGAATTTTTTTTCAGCGATTCTTAATTATTTGTTGTCCTCTTTTTTTTTTCAGAATTTTTTGAATTTTTTTCAGAAAAAAAGCTAATAAGATAGTAACGATCTTAAAAAAAGACAGGATATTTACGATATTGTCACTCCACCTTTTTCAGATGGTTGACTAGATGGAGGGCTGAGATTCGTCCGTATCATCCGCACTAAAAGACAAAAACGTACCTGATCCTCACCCTATATATATATATATATATATATATATATATATATATATATATATATATATATATATATATATATACTTGATTTTTAAAGAAGGTAAAAAGTCAAGTAACTTTTAAATAATGTTTGTATAAGAGTTTTAAAAATTAAACTCGTTAAATTATTAATTTGGATATATATGAGAATTTTTAAATTTTGAAAAAATATTAAAATAATTTAAACATAATATTGAATTTTTACAAAGATAAAAATAAAATGATCTTTTATAAATAAAACTCAAATATTGCTAAAATAGTGTGTTTTACTCTTCTCACAAAATTCTATTATTCCCTCGATTTCAATCACACACCAACCGACCCTTATCTTTTGCTTTTCTGTTGTTATGTTTTACAGTGATGTGTCAATTGCTTAAATTTTAATAACAAAATGATTGAATTTAAGTTTTTTTAATCATTGTTTTAGAATAATGGTTTAATTTATACATTATAATATGAAAAGTGATTTCTATAAATAAAAAATTAAACCATCATCCTAAAACCAATCGTTGAAAAAACCTTTTTCTTTTGAGAAAAATTCAAATGCATACTCTTATTTTTGTGCAAACCAAGGGACAAATCCCCACAATCTATATAGTTTGATTTAATGGTGGAGATTAACCTAAGATTAATATGAAAACCTAAGTCCATCTTTTTTTTTCTCATTTTTTTTTTGTCTTTTGTCTTTCTTATTTTTATTTTTTTGTCTATTTTTTTTAATTAACGTTATTTTTTTTCATTTTTTGTACTTCACTTTTTTCACGATTTTTCTTTCTTTCTTTTTTCTTTTTTCTATTTTCTTTTTTTTCTATTGTCTTTTTCACAAATCAACGTTCGTTTTCTTTTTCTAAATCATTTTCTTTCAATGCCTTTCGGAAAAAAATCATTTTCTTCAATAATTAACTTTTTTTTTCTGATTTTATACGTTTTCATCTATTTTCAAACATTTTCGTCCGTTTTTTACGCTTTCGTCTACTTTCAAAAGTTTTCGTCCATTTTTACAATTTTCGTCCGTTTTCATACATTTATATACATTTTCGTCCGTGTTCAGACGTTTTTGTCCGCTTTCATATGTTTTCGTCAGTTTTCAAACATTTTCGTCTGTTTTTTTTACATTTTCATCTCTTTTCGTCTGTTTTTATACGTATTCATCCATTTTCAAATATTTTCGTTCGTTTATATACGTTTTCATCCGCTTTCATACGTTTTCGTTCGTTTTCATACGTTTTTATCCCTTTACATACATTTTCGTTCATTTTTTACGTTTCGTCCATTTTGGATGTTTTCATACGTTTTCGTCCGTTTTTATACGTTTTGTCTGTTTTCATACGTTTCGTCCGTATTCTTACATTTTTGCTCGTCTACGTCCGTTTTCATACATTTTCGCCTGTTTTCTTATGTTTTCATTCGTTTTCATATGTTTTCATTCGTTTTAATACGTTTTTGTCCATTTTCATCCGTTTTTATTTATTTTTCATACGTTTTTGTCTGTTTTCTGACGTGTTTTTACGCTTTCATACATTTTTGTATGTTTTCATCCGTTTTCTTACGTTTTCGCCTATTTTTGTCCATTTTCATACGTTTTCGTCCAATTTCGTTTGTTTTCGTTCCTTTCCATACGTTTTTGTCCGTTTTCATCCGTTTTCCTTTATTTTCATCCATTTTTCATATGTTTTTGTCTGTTTTTATACATGCTTTTACGCTTTCATACGTTTTTATCCGTTTTCATACGTGTTCGTCCATTTTCTTACGCTTTCGTCTGTTTTTTTACGTTTCTAAATATTACAAGTGACATTCATAATGTCATTTGTGATTTTCTGAATATCACTTGTGATTTTCTGAATATCACTTGTAATATTCTGAATAACACTTGTGATTTTTTGAATATCTATCACTTGTGGTTTTCTGAATATCACTTGTGATTTTCATGTTACAAAACATTAGTCGAGAATCGCTTGTGATATTCAAAAAATCACTTGTGATATTAAGAAAAGAATATCGCATGTGATATTCGAAAAATCACTTGTAATATTCAGAATATCACGGAATATTACTTGCGATATTCTGAATATCACAGAATATCTCTTATGATATTCAGAAGTGTATGAATATGTCTGAAAACGGCCAAAAGCATTTTAAAACATACGAAAATGAATGAAAATAGATGAAAACGTATGAAAGCGTAAAAACACATATGAAAAAGGATGAAAATGTATGAAAAATGGACGAAAACGAAAGAAAACGGATGAAAAACGTATGAAAATGAACGAAAACATAAGAAAACGTACGAAAACGTATGAAAACGGACAAACGGACGAAAGCGTAAGAAAACAGATGAAAATGCAAGAAAATTGACGAATATGTATGAAAACGGACAAAAACGTATGAAAGTGTAAAAGCACGTCTGAAAACAAACGAAAACGTATGAAAAATGGACGAAAACCAAAGAAAATGGATGAAGACATACTAAAACCTATTAAAACGAATGAAAACGGACGAAAACGTAAAAAAACGGACGAATATCACTTGTGATTTTCTTATGTTTTCATCCATTTTCTTACGTTTTCCATACATTTTTTAATATCACAATTGATATTCAGAATCACTTGTGATTTTCTGAATATCACTTGTGATATTCTGAAAATCACTTGTGATTTTCTGAATATCTATCACTAGTGGTTTCCTGAATATCACTTGTGATTTTCAAGTTACAAAACCTTAGTTGAAAATCACTTGTGATATTCAGAAAAGAATATCACATATGATATTTAAAAAATCACTGGTGATATCGATATTCTGAATATCACATAATATCTCTTATGATATTTAAAAACGTATGAAAATGTTTGAAAATGGCCAAAAGCATTTAAAAACAGACAAAAATGAATGAAAACGGTTGAAAACGTATAAAAGCGTAAAAACACATATGAAAAATGATGAAAACGTATGAAAAATGGACGAAAACGAAAGAAAACTGAAGAAAACGGACGAAAAACATATGAAAATGAACGAAAATATAAGAAAATGGACAAAAACGTATGAAAACAGACGAAAGCGTAAGAAAATGGATGAAAACGCAAGAAAACGGATGAATATGTATGAAAACGGTAAAAAACGTATGAAAAAATAAAAGCACGTATGAACATAAACAAAAACTTATGAAAAATGGATGAAAATGGATGAAAAGCGTATAAAAATGAACGAAAACGTAAGAAAATTGATGAAAACAGACGAAAACGGACGAAAGCGTAAGAAAATGGAAGAAAATTGACGAATATGTATGAAAACGGACAAAAACGTATGAAAGCGTAAAAGCACGTCTAAAAACAAACGAAAACGTATGAAAAATGGACGAAAACGAAAGAAAATTGATGAAAACTTATTAAAACCTATTAAAACGAACGAAAACGTATGAAAACGGACGAAAACGTAAAAAAACAGACAAATATCACTTGTGATTTTCTTATGTTTTCATCCATTTTCTTACGTTTTCCATACATTTTTGAATATCACAATTGATATTCAGAGTATCACTTGTGATTTTCTGAATATCACTTGTGATATTCTGAATATCACTTGTGATATTCTGAATATCACTTGTGATTTTCTGAATATCTATCACTTTTGGTTTTCTGAATATCACTTGTAATTTTCATATTACAAAACATTAGTTGAAAATCACTTATGATATTTAGAAAATCACTTGTGATATTAAGAAAAGAATATCACATGTGATATTTAAAAAATCACTTGTGATATTCAGAATATCACTTGTGATATTCTTAATATCACATAATATCTCTTATGATATTCAGAAACGTATGAAAATGTCTGAAAATGGCCAAAAGCATTTAAAAACAGACGAAAACGGATGAAAACGTATGAAAGCGTAAAAACACATACGAAAAAGGATGAAAATGTATGAAAAATGGACGAAAACGAAAGAAAATGGATGAAAAACGTATGAAAACGAACGAAAACCCAAGAAAACGAACGATAGCGTAAGAAAACGGATGAAAACGTAAGAAAACGGACGAATATGTATGAAAACGGTCAAAAAGTTTGAAAGCGTAAAAGCACGTCTGAAAACAAACAAAAATGTATGAAAAATTGCTGAAAACGAAAGAAAATGGAAGAAAACGTATTACAACCTATTAAAAGGAACGAAAACGGACGAAAACATATGAAAACGGACGAAAATATAAAAAAATAGAAGAATATCACTTGTGATTTTCTTATGTTTTCATCCATTTTTTTTACGTTTTTCATACATTTTTGAATATCACAATTGATATTCAAAGTATCACTTGTGATTTTCTGAATATCACTTGTGATTTTCTGAATATCTATCACTTGTGATTTTTTTAATATCATTTGTGATTTTCATGTTACAAAACATTAGTTGAAAATCACTTGTGATATTCAAAAAATCAATTGTGATATTCAGAATATCACTTGTGATATTCTGAATATCACAGAATATCACTTATGATATTCAAAATATCATTTGTAGTACGCAGAATATCACTTGTGATATTCAGAAAATCAAAGAAGATCACATGTGATATCAAAAAATCACTTGTGATATTCAAAATATCACATAATATTACTTGTGATATTCTGAATATCACAGAATATCTCTTATGATATTCAGAAACGTATGAAAATATCTGAAAACGGCCAAAAGCGTTTAAAAATGGACGAAAGTGAATGAAAAGGGATGAAAACGTATGAAAGCTTAAAAACACATATAAAAAGGATGAAAATGTATGAAAAATGGATTAAAACGAAAGAAAACGGATGAAAATGGAATAAAACGTATGAAAACGAACGAAAACTTAGGAAAACGGATGAAAACGGACGAATATGTATGAAAACAGATAAAAACGTATGAAAGCGTAAAAGCACGTCTGAAAACAAACAAAAACGTATGAAAAATGGACGAAAATGAAAGAAAATGGATGAAATGTATTAAAACCTATTAAAACGAACGAAAACGTATGAAAACGGACGAAAACGTAAAAAAACAGACGAATATCACTTGTGATTTTCTTATGTTTTCATCCATTTTCTTACGTTTTCCATACGTTTATGAATATCACAATTGATATTCAGAGTATCACTTGTGATTTTCTAATTATCACTTGTGATATTCCGAATATCACTTGTGATTTTCTGAATATCTATCACTTGTAGTTTTCTGAAAATCACTTGTGGATTTCATGTTACAAAACATTAGTTGAAAATCACTTATGATATTCAAAAAATCACTTGTGATATTCAGAAACGAATATCACATGTGATATTTAAAAAATCACTTGTGATTTTCAGAATATCACTTGTGATATTCTGAATATCACATAATATCTCTTACGA